>JAKCPI010022142.1:0-13452 GCA_023213315.1 Euborellia annulipes | reverse complement strand
TCAAAGTAAAATTCTTGCAGAACAATATACAGGAGTGTCACGTTTTATTAGTGAACTAGCCGAGAAGAAAAATGCTACAATAGGTGAAAAAATTATTTTACCTTCATCGTTTCCTGGGTCATCACGATATTACACCGAACATTTTGAAGATGCAATGGCCATAGTTCGTCGACTTGGATCGCCTGATTTCTTTATAACAGTATCATCCAATCCTAACTGGCCGGAAATACAAGAAGCACTGCGCATTCTAGGCAAAATGGCACGACTTTGCAACAACTGTCTCAAAATAGACCAGATCTTGTTGCTAGAGTTGCTAAACTTAAATTTGAACAAATAATTGAAGATTTAGACAAAAATCAAATTTTTGGAAAAGTCGCTGCTTATGTCTACACTGTAGAATTTCAAAAAAAAGAGATTACCACACATGCATTTGCTTTTAATTATGAGTTCTGATGATATGATCCATCAACCAGAAGCACTAGACGACTTTATTTCTGCAGAAATACCAGACACCGATGATTTACAATTAAGAGAACTTGTTATCAAAATGGATGATTCATAACCCATGTGGGAACTTAAATACAAATGCAACGTGTATGGTTAACAAAAGAGGAAGAAATAAGTGTCGTTTCGATTTCCCCAAATCTTTCCAAGAAGTAACATCTTTAGTTGACGATGGGAAACCAAATTACCGAAGACGTTATAATGCAAAACTGGACGCCCAAAGTTGTGAATTTTCGCACATACAAGCTGTATATCGTAAAGATAGTAATGGGCGACGAATTACAAGAGATAACCGTCATGTCGCTCCTTATAACCCATATATGCTGAAAAAGTTTAATTGCCATATCAACGTTGAGTATGTTGGAAGTATTTTAGCTGTCAAATATTTATACAAATACGTGTATAAAGGACATGATTGTGCTTCAATTAAAGTTGTCGAAAACCAAACAACTTTAATATATAATGAAGTAAATACATTTATTGAAGGACGTTGTGTTACCCCTCCAGAAGCATGTTGGAGATTATTTTCTTTTGAAATTCAAAAGAAAAGTCACAGTGTGCAACGCCTAAATATACACTTGCCAGGTCAATATAGAATTAACAACTTGGATCAAGCTCAAGAAGATCTGGCTGATATTGGTCAAAGAGGTTCAACGTTAGAAGCGTACTTCCAACATAACAAAAAACTCAAAAGACAAGAAGAAGATGATCGTTTAAAAGGAAACCCTAGCAATGCCATCTATTACTATTACTGGCAGATGCCCGAGCATTTTAGATGGATTGGATCATCCAGTGAATGGAAGAAGAGAATAAGAAATTTGCGAGTAATTGGTAGAATTCACAATGTTAGTTTCGTAGCCCAGCCAGAACTCTATCATTTACGTTTATTACTGTATCATGTAAAAGACGCATCAAGTTTTGAAGATCTTCGCTCTGTAAATGGTGTTCAACATGCGACTTATAAACAAGCTTGTTTAGCTCGAGGTTTAACTTATGACGACCAGCAATGGACAGAAGGCTTACGGGAGTCTGCACTTTCTAAAATGCCCAGGGCAATGAGAAGTCTTTTTGTTCAAATACTAATATTTGGATCCCCTGAAAATCCAAAACGTTTATGGGAAAACTTTAAGGAAGATTTGGCACAAGATTTTATACATGAAGCTCGACGAAATGATCAATCTATTGAAGAAGCGATTAAGCGTGCTTATCGACTTATTGCCCATAAATTAAACACTGAAGCGACCGAAGGAAGACATTTTAACTATTGGATACAAACGTTTGGTTTTGACAATATTGACAATTATGATATTGAAGACATCAATTACGGTATTATAAATGTTGAGGAGTCAGTAGCACTGGGGGAACATATGTATCAGCTACTAAGGGGAAAACAAATAGAAATTGTAAATGCCATACTTGATGCAGCAAATAATTCAAATTTTGAGTCCAAATGTTTTTTTATCGATGGTCCAGGCGGCACTGGCAAAACATTCATATACAAAACTTTGTATTATATGCTTATTGGAAGAGGTCACCATGTGCAATGTATGGCTTTTACTGGTATTGCTTCAATTCTTCTCCCCAACGGTCGTACTTCTCATAGAACTTTTGGACTGAAAGTACCATTGACAGAAGAATCAATCTCAACCATTAAACCAGGGTCAGCTAGAGCTATAGAATTGGAAAAGATTGATGTCTTTTTCATGGATGAAGCGCCTATGCTCCCAAAATATGGACTAACTAGCATAGATCAAATTTTGAGGAATATTGGGAATCCGGATCTTCCATTTGGAGGCAAGATAATGATATTTGGGGGTGATTTTCGTCAATGTCTTCCTATACAACCACGAGCAAATAGAAGCGAACTATTAGATGTTTCCATTAAAAGAAATAGTCTTTGGGGCAAGTTTAAAACCTTTTCACTAGATGAAAACATGCGAGTTGATGCAGAACAAAGAGAGTTTGCTCAATATCTTGTTCATTTGGGTAACGGGAATTTACCAGTAAACGCTAACGATGAAATAGAATTGCCACAAGACATAATTTCTAGTGGCAATCTAATTGATGAAGTTTTCGGGGACTGCTTGGCAGCTCAAAATTACGAAGCAATGAAAGATCGAGCAATACTTGCTCCATTAAACAAAGACGTTGATACGATGAACAACGCAATTATTACCAAACTTCCCGGAGAATACAAAATATATCATAGCTATGACACTATCAAAGATCAACCTGAAGGGGCGGTTGAATTTACAACAGAATTTCTGAATAAAATCAACATTTCGGATTTACCTCCCCACGAATTAAAACTAAAGAAAAATGCAATTATTATGCTCCTCCGAAATTTAGACATCTCCGATGGATTATGCAACGGAACAAGACTTATTGTCACTACACTTTGTAACAACATAATTAGAGCAAAGATTATTACTGGTGAACAGGCTGGTAAAGAAGTTCATATACCAAGAATCACTCTTGATTCAACAAAAGGGCATTTGGGATGTACTTTGCAGCGGCACCAATTTCCAGTTAAACCTGCTTTTGCTATTACCATCCACAAGGCGCAGGGTCAAACTTTTGAATTTGTTGGCATAGATTTAACAACACCAGTGTTTATGCATGGTATGCTCTACGTGGCATTTTCAAGGGTGAAAAGGCCAAGTGCCTTAAAAGTGTTGTTACCAGTAGAGAATTCACGTCGAACCCGAAATGTAGTTTGGAAAGAAGTGTTAAACAGCACAACTACGGCATCCACTGAAGAAAATATTGAACAAGTGGAAGATGTGAACATGTAAGTGGAAGATGTGCTTCCGATTAACTTTTTAACAAGGTAAATATATTCAAATATCGGTTTATAAATACATTTTTTCTCTTTTATAGGGATTTACAATAGAAAGTTTAGAGTGCTGCCGTCGACCTCCCAAGTAGGCGCCGACTCCTGCACTTCCAAGCCTTAGCCAGCATTTTTTCTGTTACTTTTAAATTTCAAAGAATACTTTTTTGTAAATAAATAATTATTAAATTATTATTATTGTTATATTTTGTTTATTTTTTACAAATACATGTATTTATAAAAACTTTTTAGAATAGTCACCTAGTCTAATCGTACATTGCTCGTTTAATAGTATAGGATAAGATAAAATAAATATTTTTATTTGTAAGCACATCAGTTCTCAAAAAAGGCTCTAAAGATTTACTGATATACTTTCACATTTCAAATATATACAATGTCCGGTACCAATATGAAATTGCGCTGCCTCGTCTTTGATAAAATTCGGGTTCTAGTATTTTACTGGTGAACTTTTTTAGTTTTTCTAATTTTATCAAAAAAATAGACACATGATTTGTAAGACGTCACGTAAAAAAAAAAAAACGACCGAGCTTCAGCTCGGTCAACCCGGAACTAATTAACCTAAGTGTGATAAATAATTCCAAATGTTTAAGCCTTTTTTTTAATTTGCTTTAGAGAAAGTGAATTTTCTTGAGAAATTCATATATTTAAAAAAATAAATAAACCACCTCCGTATTTTTTAATTGTACAGAGACATATTGTGCTGTAAAAAGGCCGGGTCTCTTAAGGGTCTACTTGATATATGAGTCCCATTTAGCATGCATGTGTGGCTGTCCAAAATGAACATAGAGAGAGAGATATAAACCCTTAGCAATGAAATATACTGTTGGGGAATGTCTAAAATTTAATTCGTACAATTAATTTTTCAAAGTAGCCGGGGGTGAGTTTGGTGTGGGGGCTGCTGGCCGCCGGGGGCGGTGATCAATACAGAGGCCGGGCGTCTTAAGGCCGGAGGCCTTTGGGGGTGGCTGACCAGTGAATTCTCCATCCCAACCACCCTCGAATGTCGACGTCGACGTCGGCGCAAACTTCATCTCGGTTGGCGTCGTCTTCGTCGACGGCCATGTTGGTAAACAGCCTCGGCCTGATGTCTTTGTCAAACCCAGTTTGCTTATGGTAATTAACAGTCAAGATGCAGATACGGATGAATATAAGAGAGAGAGAGAGGGATAATGGACATCAGAGAAGCAAATAACGACGACGACGACGACGACCGCCCTTTCATCATTCATGCCCTTCTGAGGCGGTGGTCAGTTGGACTAAATTGCACCTTCCTCCCAAGTTAAATACCTCGCCTCCTTTGAATCCTATTTACTTCCATCAAAGCAATCACATGAAGTAAAAATTATTAAACAACATTAATGACATGCGTCGTATCTTGGGAATAAGACTACAAATTGATGGGGATAGTAAATGGAAAGTTAATTATATTTGGGCTGGATTGCCCCTACTCTGTAATGAATAATTCTAAAAATAAACTAAAATATTTATTCAATATTAATTATTTTATTAATAAAAAATTTGAATTAAAATTCTAAATACTTTAGAAATTGTTGTCAAGGGCGGATACAAGTGGGAGAGGGGGGGATAAAGGGAGTAATTACCCCCTCCCCCGAAATTTGAGAAAAATATGTTTATTTATTTTAAATCTTGAATTCTAAAGGTGCGTACACATCTGCCTCTCTGCTTCGCTCGCGAGCACCATGTTCGTTAGATTAGTACGGGTTTTGAGATGCTCGCGAGCTGCTCAAACCCGTACTAATCTAACGAACATGGTGCTCGCGAGCGGAGCAGAGCGCAGATGTGTACGCATCTTAATATATTGGCGGAAACTAAACATATGTCGACACAAAGAATCTGGTGGGACAAGCACAGAACACAATTTTCGATTATCGAAGTTGTGTGCTGTGCGACCAGTCACACCAGATTTTTTAAATATTAGTTTGAATAAAAAAAAAAAAGGGAAGAAGATGGGGAAAGTGGAGAAAATGGAAAAGAAAGAATAAATAGAAATGCAAAGGAGGTATGTGCATCTACGCTATAGGAAGAGGGTCCGGAGATCAAAAGGCTCCCTTTTTAGGACCTAAATATTAAAAATTAAAATTATATTTTTTGGTTAAATATATATTTACTACTAATATCCTTATAAAATATATATGTAACAACAAGATGTACTTTTAATTGTTAATATTAAGGTCCTGAAGAAGGAGCCGTTTGAGCTCCGAAACGTTGGCCTATAGCGGAGGGATATAATCCGAATAAATTTGCCTGAATACTAGCTCTGGATCTATTTTTCCCCCCTTTCAATTAGTTTGAATATTTTTGCAGTTGAAATTAGATTATTAATTTAAATTTTTTTCCAAATTTAAAAGGCTATCACTAATTTTATGCTAAAAATTTGCATCAATTTTCTTTGTATTCATTGGTATGATCTAAAGTTGACTACTTCTTTTGAGTCTTTTCTAATATTGTAATATTCCTACCCTTTGGGAAGGGATGTCTGTCTTCGCTATGTCCCTTTGCTCCATTAATGAACGATCGAATCGAGAGAGGAGAGAGGGAGTTGTCGTTGGATTTACATAAAGGTACCTACTGTGAGCCCAAACCTCACTATGCTAACAGTTTGTCGCCTGGTGAATTATTAACCAATCTCTCTCTCGCTCTTTTCTTTAAGAAAGCAAGAAGGGAAGAAACTTTTTCAGTTGACATATTTGAATAAATAGGCAATTGTGACTTCTAAACAACTTTCGTATTTAAAGTTTAAATGTTGATAATTAATATTCTTGAAATTAAATGCATATTAATAAAGTATATATGGTGACGGCCCACATTAAAAGGTACCAAAACTTCACTGGGCTAAATTTTCAGGAGAGCTGATTTACTAAAAAAGTTTGAAAAAACCAATTTTTTTTTATTACTGATTCCGATTCTCTAGTTCATCTTATATGATGAAATATTCGATTCATCAGAATCGATGTATTTTATAAAAAAAACTTTAAACTTTTTTTTCTCAAAACTAGGTTTTTCATAACCAAAATTTTAAAAATTCATATCTTCCAAACAAAAAAATGATAAAAAATTACCGGCTTGCTCAGCAGGATGTATTCTATTCAGAAAGCCTAAAAACTCAAATTTGACCCGGATGAAGATTTGGTAACTTTTCATGTGGAGGTCACATTTACATTAGAGTAAAAACTCAAGGAACAAAAAAGTTTAGTATTTTAGCCAAAAGGGAATCTCCAAACTCAAATACTTTTAAAGTTATAAATAAAATCAAACAACAATCAAGCGGATCCAGAGGGCAGGGGCGTATATAGAAATTTTTTTCGGGGGGGGGGGGCCCGAACTCAAAAATTTTTCTGCCGAAAATTTTTTTTAAGAAACTATTTTTTGTTCACACGAAATTTTTTGCGGAACATTTTTTATTTTGCGGAACCAAAGTTTTCCATCCTGCGGAAAAATTTGTTGCGCTGATGTCTGTATATCCCTATATATGTATATGTGTTTGGGAAATTTCGGGGGGGGGGCCCGGGCCCCCTCGGCCTCCCCCCTTATATACGCCCCTGCCAGAGGGGGTAATCTGATGTGACTGGTCGCACAGTACACAATTTTTTCTTACTTTCGGTAATTTAAAGGTGCATTCTGTACTTGTTTACCAGAATATAGAATATACCGTATATACAAATAAAATTTTTTAAGTATTAATTTTTAAAATTTTATATTAAAAATAAAATTTAATTCCCAAAAAATATATTTTTCTCAAATTTCGGAGGGGGGGGGGGGGGTAATTACTCCCTTTACACCCTCTCCCCCTTTTTAATCGTAAGGAAGGTAGATGCTCAGCCAAGAGAATAAAAAAATTTTTAAATGATCGACGTTAGGTCCTCACCCCAAAATTTGAGAAACATATTTTTTATGAATTAAATTTTATTTTTAATAAAAGAATTTTAAAAATTAATACTAAAAAATTTCATTTGTAAATATATTCTGGTTAACAGGTACAGAATGGACCTTTAAATTACCGAAAGTAAGAAAAAATTGCGTGCTCTACGACCAATCACACCAGGGCCCCCGAGAAACTCCTCTGTAACCCTCTTGAATGACAAAGACTAGTTTTTTTTAATATCAAGGATATACCTGGTAAATAAAAATAAAATAATTTTTTTTTTATTTGATAAATTCACTTGATATACTAATTTGTTGTAGTAAGAGAATCTAGTGTTGAAGCAGTTATGTTGTTGTTGTCTTTTTAAGTTGAAGAGGGGGATGGTTTCGTATTTCTTTGGGTGCCTTTGCTTTAGACTAAGAAGAGACATCACGCACACACAGACAGATAGATTCCTCCTCTAAAGTTGTCTCTTGAGAGATATCTCTTTTTCCTCTCTTTGTCTTGATCTAACCACTATCCATCCACCCAACCAACGGTAAGCACGCAGAGTATCTTAAATAATTACTTTGATTCCGTAGAGAGGGGGAGTAGGGGAGAGGAAAAGAGGTTTCGAAATGAAATACCTTCAAGACCAAGAGAGAGAAGAAAATTCGCCTTTGTGTAAGCCAATATACAAATTATCTTCAAAAAATAAATAAAATTAAAAAAAAAAGCGGAATCTTATATGACTATATAAGTAAATTGCTATGAATAAAATTAAATTATATTATCGCTTATTAATAATATGAAAAACAATGTGAAAATTGAGATTATTTTTTTGAACTCGGGCAAGTCCTAAAAAGTCGAGTATCATCAAAATTTCAAGATCAATTTTTTTAGGATTACAATAGGTCAACTTTAAATATACTATTAAGGAAGATACTAGGTATATCTACCTTTTCTATAGAAAATGTAAAGTCTGGTGTGCATTGTTGCACAGCACATTCGGTAATTGAAAGTAGTGTTCTGTGCTTTTCACACCAGATTTTATGTTGTCGACATATATTTTGTTCCGATAATATATTGGAATTCAAGATGTATTCAAAAAAATATTTATATTTTGTTGGCAACCAATTTCATTCTTATGAAGCACATAAGTAAAGTGACTTTTAAGAGTAAGATGAGAATACTTTAAGAATAAAATGAAAATATTCATTTTAAAGACCACCTAAAAAATAATTGATTTGTGAATTTTAATCAAAATCGATAGAGTCAATTTCGAGAAAAATCGAAAAAAAAAACTAAAAAAGTATATAAGCAAATTATTAGTACTATTCCAAATTTTTTTTAAATTAAATGTATTTTAAAATATCTAAAACATATAGAAGGCCTTTTTTTGATTGATCACATTAAATAAAAGATATTTTTAAAAAATTCGCTCTTTATCTTATAGATAATTCTATTAATAATCATTGTGTAAAAAATAATTAATTTTTTGCCTTTAATTAATTAGTTAAAACCTTTCAAATGAAATGGAATAAAACGTTTGTTTCCCAATGAGAACTAACGCCATCTCTTGCCGCCTAGAGTAACCAGCTTCTCATTCGGCGTTTAACGGTTTTTCGAGACGCACACCTTAAGGCGGAGTCAAAAACAATAACATGTCTGCTATTATATTTATCACGAATGTGTTTATTAAAGCTTTTGTGGTTTGAAATATTATTATTAGGAGTATTTTTAATTATAGACCACATTTTTGTATTAAATATTTATTCACTTGAGTCGGAGCAAGTGCACAGTACTTGATAACGGCTGCAGAATAAGCAGTTGAAACGTTGTACAGTATTTATATATTTTTAATAAATATTTAATACAAAAATGTGGTCTATAATTAAAAATTCTCCTAATAATGTCTGCTATTATTTATAGGAAATTTTTTTTAGCTTTGAAGATGGCTTAGTCCCGTGGCCGGAGTCAGCTTGGGGCGGTTTAATACGTGCGAGGGGTACCTAATTTAAATATCAAATTTCAACCTCTCTAGCTCTTTTCGTTCTTGAGATATTTTGTTCACAGACATATGCTACATACAGGCCTACAGAGTGACAGATCATTTTGCGGAATCCATATTTTTGCAGGTAGGGCACCTAAAACCGTGTATTTCCATCAAAATCTCGACATCTAATTTTTGCCACAAAGATAAAGATTGTATTAATAAATTCTAGCTTTGATCCAGAACGTTAAGCAAAGAAGCATTTTTTCGCTGGATATGATTAAGATATTAATTTGGATTTTTCTTTACCAAAGGGGTAGTATTTGCATAAGATGTTCTGGTGGTTGAGTGAGTTAGAAGGGTTGGCACTTCAAAGGGCGTCTCCCCACGAGACGTTTTAATCTGAGGTTAATAAACACCCGGTTATGATAAGGTGACCTCGAGGGACGGGGGGACGTGACTTGCAAAGCTCACCAATCCCCTCAGATCCTATCCCTATCTAATTACATTTCACTCTAAACTTTCTTCTTAATAATGTTTTTTAACGAAGAAATTAAGTCAATTTTTTTTTCTTCTAGGGTGAAACGGGCGGCGGAGGGCGGCGCAATAAAAATGAGTCCCTTTCGATTATGCAAAAGAGAGATGCAAATAATCCCGCGACAACTTTAACTTTCCGTTCGTTAAAAAACCTTTCCGAGTTGGCTGACATTTTTTTTATATATTTTAGGGGGACGAAAGAAAAGTCTAATAATCTCTTATACAAACAATTTAAAATTCCACTAGTATTGAGTTTTTTTTGTTACATGCGACTTCTTGCTCTCGAAAACGATAAGAAGCGAATTAAAAAAACATCCCTTCAAACCTATTTGTGGAAATTAAAAAAAAAGGAAAGAAAAAAAAAGGAAATTATTTAAGTCGGATTTCAAGTTTATAAACAAATTCCAAGATATTAAACTAAATCCTATATATTTGGTAATTAATAATATAATAGATATTTTACTTTTTTATAACTAGAAAATACTTTTAATTTTGTTATGTTAGGGTGTAGAGCAGTGATTCTCAACCACTGTGCCGCTGCACTTTTGTGTGCCGCCAAATTTTAGAAATAGGTATATATAGTAAAAATTATAATGCTTTGTTTTATTACGAGTAAAGTTAAAATTATAGAAAATCAACATGAAAACGAAAAAAAAGATCGAGACTGTTAAATATAGAAGACGACATGAGAGTTGAATGTCATTTTTACCAACAAATATAAATGAAATTATCAAAAGACATAAAGCTCAAATTTCTCATTTAAAGTATTCTTATTATTAACTTGTAATTAGTCCCTTAATAAACGAACTGTTGTTTTTGTAGTAAAGGTACATATTATTTAATTTTAATTTCAAAATTATTATCATAAACTATTTTACACAGTGTATTATAGATAAGTAAACAATTTTGAAACTTGTCTTTTTCTTTGTGTTCCTCCAAATTTTGAAATCGTTAAGTGTGGCGCGAAAAAAAAAAGGTTGAGAATAACTGGTGAGAGAGCTAACTTTGGCTAGAGATCCTGGGTTGAATTTTTCGTGGAGTAAGAAAAGAGAAACTCAAGTTATTTTAAAGATTTGCATTTTTTATAGGTTTTCCGAAACAGTATATTTTTTAAATAATAACAATGATATACGTTAGTCGATGTTTTGACCAAATTGTCCATAAGATCAAATTTCCGCCATTCGCGTTTTTTTAATTTTTGCTTTACTCTCTCGCTCCGTCTTTTTTAATTTTTAGTTTCCCGATTGGTCTTTAATGTTAATCACCCTCCGGTATTAGCATATTAATGTCAGCCATCACAATGAAGAAAAAGCAGCCAACTTTTAGGGGTGGACGATGTTGGTTAAAAGAAAACTCTTCCTTTATCCTTCGCTATCTTAAGAAAAGACTTCTTTTTATTTTAATTGATGGAAATGAAAGAAAGAAAGTAGAAATTCATTGGGGTTGGTAATTTTGAAAAATTTAATCCATTTACATAATTAATCTATATTCAATTTATCAACTCATTTTCTTTTTTTTTTGCATATTTCCATATTCAATAACTCATTAATTATTAAAATAATCTATAGTGTTATTACTGTCTCTTATCTATATATACCGTATATGTCAATATACGGTATATAGAAAGAAAGTATTGGATTCATGTCAAAAATTCGTTGTCGATATTTTGATCCAAATGTTTAGAGGTGCTCTGAATACAAAAAAGTGGGTCCCGCAAAATGGTCTGTCTGTGTGTCAATGAACAAAATATCCCAAGGATGAGAAGAGTTAGGATGTTGAAATTTTATATTTAAGTTAGATAATCTCCCTTGGAACGTAACATAAAGCTTCTGAACAAAATCGGCTAAAGAGTAGGTCTACTGATACTTTGCTGATGAAAGATGAGAAATATTGCAATGGTAACAAAATATAAGTATTTTTCTATGTTTATAAATTTTATATCTTCAATTCAAATATACCGTACAGTCAGGAACTAAAAATATGTAAACTCAAAAAAATTTGGTGTGAGAAGCACAGAATACAACGGAAAGAATATTAATTCAGGCGTTGAGTTACCGAAAGTAAGAGAAAGTTGTATGCAGTGCTGTTTGAAAATTGGATTCTATATTCTATAACCTTAATATTCAATATTATAGGGGGACAAAATTTATATTTTCTTATAAAATTAATATTCCTTTCTTTGTAATTAAATGGGCATTGGAATGACCTAACTCAAGTTCAAATCAAGACAAGGATCAGAAAAAATACTCAGCATTAGTAATTTATTACTAATATCAAATTGTTAATAAATCCTTGGTTAAGGAGAGGGTTAATAAGCCCTTGGATTTAAAACAAAGAACGAAAATTCTTGTCAAAATAAAATAAATAAAGAAACAAAATAATTAATTCCTTGGATTAATCAGTATTTAGCTAATATCAAAATATTATTTAATATAATATTTTTATTTCTAAAGTAAATATAAAATACAAAATAAAGTTAAGTGCCACATCAGATGGGGCCGATTTAATCCAGGCGTTGAGTCCCTCTCAATATTTAAAAGCCTTTAAACGCTCAGCTGGCAGACGGGCTCCCCCCCCCCTCCCTGATCCTCTCTTTCTATCTCTCTCCAACAGACTCTAATATTAGCTCCTCTTGAACTCTGGAAGAGTTTTCAAAACTAATATTATGTCTTTGCTTCTTCTAAATATTACATATACAAATAAGCAAGATGAAAAATGAGTTTGTTTTTTTCGCTCTTTTCAACCCCTTCAAAAAACTCAACACATTGATCATAAAATTATGACAAATTAGCATATTAAGTTATAAAACAAACAAATCGCTTGTCTTTTATACAAACAAAATTATGATCTCTGGAGAGTTTTAAAACACTCGTTTATATGTTGACAGTTTGCTTTTTATGAAACGGCGGCTTATAAATAATAAACGAAATTTTTTTTTTATTAGCATATTAATTTTGTTTAATATTCATAAATGAGAATCTTTTAATGATGAGGAAGAAGTAAAAATAAATAATTTTTTAAAGAGCTGCGATAGTCTGTTTTAAAAATTATCTGTTTACTTAAAATTTATAGGAGGTTGAAAATTAACGAGACAGCTATTTCTGTTATTAATGGCAAGCCAAAACTAACGTTTCGGTCGACCTCAGAGCTCTGAAGTGTATCGAATCATCATTAATAAATTAAAAAAATTTGGTCGCACAACATATAACTTTCTCTTACCTTTGGCAGAGAAAGTTGTGTTCTGTGCTTGTGACACCAGATTTTTTGGTATAGACGTATATTTAGTTTCCGCCGTTATATTAGAATTCAAGATGTAATAAAATTTATAAACATGGGAAAATATAGATATTTTATTACCATGGCAAAGTTTTCTCCTATCTTTCCTATGAACTATAAAAGTAAAGTGTGCTTCAAAAAATTTCAAGGGCAAAATGAGAATTTACATTTTAAAGAGCATCTAAAAAATAATTGATTTTTGAATTTTAATCAAAATCGTTGGGAGAGAATTTTGAGAAAATCGAAAGAACTGAAAAAGTACATAAGTAAAGTACTAGTACTTTTTGGCCGATTTTGTTTAAAAGCTTATTTTCACGGTCCAGGGAAATATAGAATTTCAGCCCCATAGCTCAATTCCTTCTGCTTAAAATTGAACACACACACACACAGAGAGACAGGCCATGTCGCATAAAACACTTTTTACTC
>JAKCPI010022141.1:0-13731 GCA_023213315.1 Euborellia annulipes | reverse complement strand
TAGAGGCAGCACTATAGCCTAAGTAAGCGCTGTCTAGTGTTCTTTTGACTAAACTTTGTGGAATGTAAACATTCATTGCAAACAACATAAAATATTTTAAAAAAATGGAAAAAAATAATAAAATACTGATTTCAACTAGTTGTCAGTAATATTATACGCGGCCACAATGATGAAAAAGAGAAAAAAATATTCAACTCAAATCATGTCTATGCGGTAGTTGAAAAAACAAATTCTTTTGAAAGTGTCATAAGCGTCAAAGTCACATTTAAATCCAAATCATTCGTTTTATATTCAAGTTCTCATCAATATGAGGAAATAATGAATTTGGAACTTTAGATAAAATTTTAAAGTTCTTACTTAATTCGTTCAATATGTATCCTTACAAAAGGTTATGTTTCATCTACTTCTTCTGGGGTGAATAGGTCTTTGTGACCAAAAAGAGGATTTATTAGTACTTATTAGTTTATTATTTATTAGTACTAGCAGCTTTTAGTAATTCACGAATTTTTAATCGACGGATACCTCACAAGGATTGTATATTTTTTAAAAATATTTTCGCTTCCAGGAAAAATCGAGGGAATATAAGACGGATGTTCCGATTTTTCGTTGTTTATAAAATGAGTATTACTACAAATTCTCGAATTTTGATTTGGATTTTTCTCTGAAATCGAAAAAAAGTTTTAAGGTTAAGTTTTTATTATGAAATAAATGTCATAAATATTAAGAACCTGGTTAACAAAATGAGTTATTTACATGCGTCGAGTTTAATCTCAAAATTCATTTTAATTATATAATATATTTTTAATTAATTTTGGACTTAGTCATAATTTTTTACTGTTTTTATCCACTGTTTACGTTTTGCTATTTTCATGTGGCTATCTGGAAATTTATAAAATTTCACTTTCACATCCATTCCAGGTTTCTGAAGTGATGTATTATTACAGCCACGGATACAGCAATTTTTTCTTAAAGTCGACAAACTTCAAATAATCTCAATATATTTAATTAATAATTATTCAAAAATAAATCACATGTTAAATATTTAACAAATCCCCCGACTAATTAAGATGATTGCCACTAAGGGAAAATTTTAAGGAGGGGCGGCAAATTAAATTTTGCCCCCTAAAAAATCTTGAAGTTCCGGCCCTGTGTAAACCGATACTTGCAGAAATTCTACGTGTGTTTGTTGAAGGGCTACGTTCTACCGACTGTATACGTCTTCTACTTCATCCAGTCTGTTCATTTGCAACTTTCTGGCTGAATCCTGCACCAGTGTCAAGTATATTGAAACACGAGTAAACACTCTGGAATCTGACGTTAGGGAATCGTCTGTCAGTTTTCTACAAGCAGCAGCACTCCATTCACAAATACCATATCGGTATAGGCTACTCAGCATGTAGATACGCCGTGGCATATTTAAACGATACAGTACAGTACATTTGGCCAATAACCACAATGTCAGTTAGAAAAATCTAATGCCAACAACAACACACTACTGTTGACATATACGCTCATAATAAACGGTACCAACAGCTGTATCTCTGAACTCATTAAAAACGCTATTGATCCTTGATTGTTATAAATTTAGGAATCCATTGTCTTTCTCTTTCATGAAATAGGAAATTGTAAATAAGACTTTATCCATTTTCCGATTCGTTATTTCACTTCTTTTGATGTTTTTTTTTTTTTTTTTTTTTTTTTTCAAAGAGGAGAAAGGCTAATATTTTGTTTTGAGCGCCCATATATCTATTTATTTATTATCAGTTCTCGTGTCTTAGAACTTAGAACAATTCTTGGAGGGAAAGCATGGAAATTTATGCGCCTTCGTTGCATAATTTATTTATTAATAACGTTTGCGCCAAAGCGTAAACTCACGGCATACATTCCTTCTCTTTCTCTTTATTATTATATAAAATTGAAATAGAAAACAAAAGCAAACCTAATTGGTCATTCATTGATTTTGAATATTTTGCATCTAAGAGGAGGAGTTGCAATTTGCGTCACGATGTATTAATAGACTACTTGTGTTTATTTAGAAACGAAAAGTACTTTTTTTTTAATGTGGTTTTTATGAACAATTCCAAAATATTTTTATTTTTATTGAAATTCTTGTTGATTTTTCTTCCCAATCTGAAGAGATAGTAAAAAATCGAGCCAGAATAGGAAAAAATAAGTTTATTTCTCGTTTGTTGGCAAATCAGAAAAATAACTTAAGAAAACATTTAGAGAGAGAGAGGCAGAGGTTTCAAACCTTTTTGACCTCCCACCCCCACCCTCTCCTACCCAGACAGCCTGAAATATTCCAGCAATATTGCAGAAATATTGCGAATCTTGCATAAATTGCCAATATTGCAGGAATATTGCATCAATATTGCAAATCTTGCAAAATATTGGCAACATTGCTGCAATATTGCAGCGGCAATATTCCAAGCTAGGAATATTGCAGCAACATTGGAGCAATATTGTTGCAATATTCCTATGTCCGCCTTTTTTGTAATATTGCGGCAATATTGCTGGAATGTTGCTGTTTGAGCTGCAATATTGCATCAATGTTGCTGCAATATTTTCAATATTGAGCAAGATTGGCCATATTTCTGCAATATTGCTGCAATATTCCAGGCTGTCTGGGTATTAATGACGGTATATTGTTTACAGGGTGTTTCAAAAGGAATAGTAAATATTTTAGGGAGTAGTTATATAGACGAATTGCACATTTATTTATTATTTAAATTTACATTTAACATGTGTCAAATTTTTAATGAGTTCAGAGATACAGCTGTTGGTACACCGTTTGTTATGAGCGTATTATGTCAACAGTAGTGTGTTGTTGTTGGCATTGAATTTTTCAACTGACATTGTGATTTATTGGCCAAATGTACTGTACTGTATCGTTTAAATATGCCACACGTATCTACACATGCTGAGTAGCCTATACCGATATGGTATTTGTGAATGGGTGCTGCTGCTTGTAGAAAATACGACAGACGATTCCCTAACGTCCAGATTCCAGAGTGTTTACTCGTGTTTCCAATATACTGCTTGACACTGGTGCAGGATTCAGCCAGAAAGTGCAAATGAACAGACTGGATGAAGTAGAAGACATTATGCAGTCGGTAGAACGTAGCCCTTCAACAAACACACGTAGAATTTCTGCAAGTATCGGTTTACACAGGGCCGGAACTAGATTTTTTGGGGGGCAAAATTTAATTTGCCGCCCCCTCCTTAAAATTTTCCCTGATCTCGAAAATTTTTCTGCGAAAAATTTTTTTTTCGCGGAACCAAATTTTCCCGTCCGAAAAAATATTTTGCCTTTTTTTAAGAGACGCTAAATTTGCCACCCACGGAACCAAAATTTTTTCCCGTGTGCCGCCCGCGGAACCAAATATTTAACCTTTTTTTTAGAGACGCTAAGTTTTTGCCATCCGCGGAACCAAAAATTTTTATCTTTCTTTAATTGCCGCCCCCTGATATCTGCCGCCCGGGGGACATGCACCCACTCCCCCCCCTCGATCCGGCCCTGGGTTTACACATGTATATCCGACAGTACGTAGGCAAAATCTACTTTGAACGTCCTTTTGCTTTCAATGAGTTGGGATTAAAAGTAACAGCTGAATTCATTAAAAATTCGACACATGTTATATAAAATTTTTTATTAGATCTCGTCTATTTTACACCCCCTAACAGTTAAAATATTTACTATTCCTTCTGAAACACCCTGTAACGGTCCAGAGACAATTATTTTTTTCTTTTGGTATCCGAATGATTTAAATAAATATTCATCGGACTGCATGGGATCCGAATCCGTGCTTCTTACCTTTAAGACTATCAATATTTATATTTGTATACACCTCTAGCCTCTCGGAGGACGATTAGTTAACCAATAGACGGTTATTTTAAATTATAATTTTTTTATTTTATTTTAATAGAAATAAAAATTAACCCAAATCTGTGAATGCTCATTCAATTAAGAACCATCATCAGTCCATTAATTAAATATTACTTGTTGCGAGATTAGTCACATTAAGAATATTTACTTATTAATAGTAATTTAATACATATAGTTGTTTTTATTATAATTAATTATATAAATCCTGATACTGTTAACTTTGCTCTTTGAGATCATTGCTGGTTTCATTCATCAAGTTTCATCGATCGTACCACATACTGGTGCAAATTAATTATAAACTATATGTTTATACAATTATTATAAATAAATAAATCATTCTTACTATGACTAAGTTATATTCAATTAATAGACGGATGATAGTTCTTATGTCTGTCTGTGTGTCTGTGAACAAAATATCTCAAGAACGAAAAGAGCTAGGTGATTGAAATTTTATATTTAAGTTAGGCACCCCCATGGGACGTGACACGAAGCTTTTGAACAAAATCGACCAAAAAGTACTAGCACTTTACTGATTCACTTTTTCAGTTTTTTTCGATTTTCTCAAAATTTGCTCCAACGATTTTTTTTTAAATTCATATATCAACTATTTTTTAGTTGCTCTTTAAAATGTATATTCTCATTTTGTGATTGAAATCTTCTGAAGACCACTTTACTCTTGTACTCCATAGAAAAGATAGGAGAAATGGTTGCCATGGTATCAAAATATAAATATTTTCCCATAGGGACCGTGCGTCTAGACCTTTGCGCCAACTAGTGGCAATCATCTTAATTAGTCGGGGGATTTGTTAAATATTTAACATGTGATTTATTTTTGAATAATTATTAATTAAATATATTGAGATTATTTGAAGTTTGTCGACTTTAAGAAAAAATTGCTGTATCCGTGGCTGTAATAATACATCACTTCAGAAACCTGGAATGGATGTGAAAGTGAAATTTTATAAATTTCCAGATAGCCACATGAAAATAGCAAAACGTAAACAGTGGATAAAAACAGTAAAAAATTATGACTAAGTCCAAAATTAATTAAAAATATATTATATAATTAAAATGAATTTTGAGATTAAACTCGATGCATGTAAATAACTCATTTTGTTAACCAGGTTCTTAATATTTATGACATTTATTTCATAATAAAAACTTAACCTTAAAACTTTTTTCCATTTCAGAGAAAATCCAAATCAAAATTCGAGAATTTGTAGTAATACTCATTTTATAAACAGCGAAAAATCGGAACATCCGTCTTATATTCCCTCGATTATTCCCGGAAGCGAAAATATTTTTAAAAAATATACAATCCCTGTGAGGTATCCGTCGATTAAAAATTCGTGAATTACTAAAAACTGCTAGTACTAATAAATAATAAACTAATAAGTACTAATAAATCCTCTTTTTGGTCACAAAGACCTATTCACCCCAGAAGAAGTAGATGAAACATAACCTTTTGTAAGGATACATATTGAACGAATTAAGTAAGAACTTTAAAATTTTATCTAAAGTTCCAAATTCATTATTTCCTCATATTGATGAGAACTTGAATATAAAACGAATGATTTGGATTTAAATGTGACTTTGACGCTTATGACACTTTCAAAAGAATTTGTTTTTTCAACTACCGCATAGACATGATTTGAGTTGAATATTTTTTTCTCTTTTTCATCATTGTGGCCGCGTATAATATTACTGACAACTAGTTGAAATCCGTATTTTATTATTTTTTCCATTTTTTAAAATATTTTATGTTGTTTGCAATGAATGTTTACATTCCACAAAGTTTGTCAAAAGAACACTAGACAGCGCTTACTTCGCCTATAGTGCTGCCTCTATGTTTCACGCACGGCCTCTATACTTATAAATTTTACATCTTGAATTCAATTGTACCCTACTGTCGGAAACTAAATACATGTCGACACAAAAAATCTGGTGTGACAAGCACAGTACACAACTTTCGATTACCGAAGGTAAGAGAAAGTTGTGTGCTATGTGCCATCCAGATTTTTTTTTATGGGTTCCCAAATTACACTCCAAGATCCATTTTTTTCTTATATATATTTCATATCCGATTTTACCTCTATTTTTTTTTTTTTTTTTTTTTATCTTTAGTTTTCCGTTCTAATTATGTAGTGAAATTTTTTCCTTTAGCAATTTTTTCTTCCTTCTTCCCTCCCCCATCGCCTCTCTTCTTCCTATTCATTCCTTTGAAGTTTTCCTTCCGATCCATTTTTTATTTTTATTTTATTTATTTTCGGCATCGAAGACCATTTTGACTATTTATTTAAATTGATTGGTAGCCATTTTAACCCTTTTGGGCCATTTAGGAGTAAGACTTTATTATATATATTTTTCAAATACAAAGTATCGATGGCTCCCGGGGGACGTTCCACATGTTGATTGCTCGAGGTTACCAATCCCGAGCTTTCGCCGCGATTAGTTTTGCTTAACTGCAACGATTGTGCTCTTCTCCGTTGCCAGGCCCAGGTGCTTATTTTTTATTTTTTGACTATCGAATTTTTATTTGTGAGAAGATTTTTTGTATTGCCTCGACCTAGTTAGAAGAATAACTAATTTCTTACCATACTTAATTTTTGTATAATTTCAAATTAATAATCGAAAAAAATTATTTTTTAAATAATTTTTAATTCATGATTAACTTGATAAAACAAATGGTCTCTCTTCAATGCAAGTAATTTTTCAATTGTTTTAATGGATTTTTTTTATTTATTATTTCAAATTTAGATTCTAATCATAATTTTACATTTATTATATTAATAGATAGAACAAATGTATTTTTCCTTAATGGAATATACAAATGGTTTCAAAAAGAACAATTAACAATGACTAGCCGCACAACTCGATCGAGGCCAAGTTTCTCTGGTTTTAGTATCTATTTTTCTCAATATATAACTTAAAAATCTGGTGTGACTGGCGCACAGCACACAACTTTCTCTTACCTTCGGTAATCGAAAGTTGTGTACTGTGCTTGTCACCCCAGATTTTTTGTGTCGACATAGATTTAGTTCCCGGCAGTAGGGAATATTTGAATTCAGATTTAAAATTTATAAGTATGGGAAAATATTTATATTTTGTTACCATGGCAACCATTTCTCCTATCTTTCCTATGAAGCACAAGAGTAAAGTGTGCTTCAAACAATTTTGAGGGCAAAACGAGAATATACATTTGAAAGAGCAACTAAAAAATAATTGATTTTTGAATTTTAATCAAAATCGTTAGAGCGAATTTTGAGAAAATCGAAAAAAACTGAAAAAGTACATCAGTAAAGTACTAGTACTCTTTGGCCGATTTTGATTAAAAGCTTATTTTTCCGGTCCCGGGGGCTGTTTAACTTAAATATAAAATTTCAACCTCCTAGCTCAATTCCTTCATGCTTAAAATTGAACACACACACACCCACCCACACACACACACACACACACAGACAGACCATGTCGCGAAAACCACTTTTTGGATTCAGGGGACCTCAAAACGTGAAGATCCATCAAAATCTCGACATCGAATTTTTGACATGAATCCAATACTTTCTCTCTATATATATATTACATATATACATAGGTAAGAGAAAGTAAAAAAATAGGACATCTTTCCCAAATAATTAGAATATTCTTCGTTTAGATAGCCTTATTATAATTAATATTATAGTTAGTTGGGAAGTATGACTGACGGTCTTGGAAAATTTTTAAATCATTTCCAAATAATTCAAGTTTTTTGTCTACCTAGAAACAGTGGCGGATTTATGCAATACTCGGCCCTCCAATATCGGACTATACTTTTTAATAAAAAATTAAAAAAATGATATTCGAGGTGCCAGAAAAAAATAACTAAATCTGCCTCTGTCAAGCTACACATATTTATGTCTTTTCATTTCTTCCAGCAAATTTGATAATCTAATTCCAATTCCACTCAGGGGCTTACAACTTGTGAGTACGTGGATGGCAACCACGAGTTACCTGAGCTAAGGATGACATTTCTTCCCAATTCCCTTATGTCATTCTTTATAAAGTGAAAATTTTATGTTAAAAATTTCTATAAATTTCTCCCAAACCATTTTTGAAAAATTTGTTTCACTTTTTTTTACATTTCACTATTTTTGTTATAAAATTTTTTGTCATCACTATTTTTTCAATTTTAGAGAATTTTTTCACCTCGTATGTATTTTTGCAAATTTCACCATTTTCTATTTAGAAATTAATGGTGGAAGACTTCATTTCTTTTTATATTTTTTTGAGTTTTATATCTTTCCTGGTACACTTTTCTGGTTTTAAAATGCATGCATTTTTTTTTATAAACCTCCATAAAGAGAGGACCTTTGTGCTGGATTTGAAGTTGGTGAGAACGCACTGGTGATGGTTTTGCGAGGAATGCTTGACAGCTTGGGTGTGTGTAGTGACAGCAGCGGAGCCTCCCAAAATGGCGGGGTGGCCGATCACCCTCCTGGTGCAGGTTCTTCTTCCAATTCCTCTTCTTCACGGAAAGCACGTTGGGAACCACGACGGTTGCTACAGCGGGCAGCGGCAGGGCTTCGCTGCCCGGGATTATTATCTCGTAAATGCTGCAAATGCAGCTGTAGTCGGTCTAGGGGCGGCGCCGCTGACCTTGCCAGTGCTACATCTATGGTAGCTACATCAGCTACTACAGAAGCACCCGGCCCGGCGCCGCCCAGGACCAACCCCAAAAGCAAGCTAACCTCGTGCCTTTGCTGTTGTCGGCGAAACAGTTCCAGACCTCCTCCTGCACCTACGCCAGCAACTGCAACGCAGGAAAAACGCAGCTGGCTGATGGGATGCTGTAAAAGGAAGAAACCTGAGCAGCGGGGAAGCACTATTTTGGTTCAAGCACCCTCTCCAGGTAATTATTCTTCAACAAGACTAGTTTAAAAAAGGGATGAAGATATCAGCCAAATTGGAATGCTCGAGTTTCAATAAAACTTCCACAATTTCGGCCTGAATTTATTTGGCCATTTTCAGTGATTGGAAATTATTACATAAGTTCACATGTGTATAATTCCCAATAAGTGAAGATGGTCAAATAAATTCACACCGAAACGTCTTGTTCTGGGAGTTTTATTGAACGTCGAGCATTCCAATTTTGCTGATATCTCCATCCTCTATTATCCTCATATCACAGTCACAACCAAGTGCGGACACAAGGGGGAGGGGGTAATTACCCCCCTGAGATTTGAAAAAAAATACTTTTTTTCGAAAAAAAAAATTATTTTTTATGTAAAATTTTAAAAATTAATACTTAAAAATTTGTTTTGCATTTATATTCTGGCAAACAAGTACAGAATGCTCCTTTAAATTTCCGAAATTAAGAAAAAATAGTGTTCTGTGAGACCAGTCACACCAGATTACCCCCCCCCCCCCCCGAGAAACACCTCTGGATCCGCCCTTGGTCTCAACCTAAAGCAATAGATAGATTGTTAGCCAATTCAATTGAAATAAATTTTTTTCGCTTGATCCGCAATCGAATCCGGGACGAGAATTTTTTTTTTTTTTATAAAAAAACTCACACTTTTTCTTCACCATTCACACAATCTTTTCGGCAACTCAGGGCATTTAAGACTTTTAACGATATTAGTATGTTTAAATATATCTTTTGGGGGTCCAGGTATTTCTATTTAAGCCATTTGGGATCCAAATGCCTTAAATAAAATCATCGGACTGCCTGGGGTCCGAACCCGCGACTTTTGGTATACGAGGTTAGCACGCTAACCCCTACACCAAGCCCCGAGGGCACGAGAATTATTTTTTTAAATTTATTTAAGGTCTTTTTCGGCAACGAAGGCCATTTAGACCCTCTCTATTTATTTCAATTTACGAGAATTTTATTTAAGTGAATATTTAATTTCTTATTGTTACCTTACTGGTCTTTTATTTTTAAAAGGTTAATTTATACTCAACAAATTAAAATTATTATTATTTTGCTTTGTATTCAAATAAAAATAAAAAAAAAGTTTCAGATCTTTTAAACCTCTTAAAAAACGATAAGAGTTTGTGAATAGGCTTTAGACATGTCAGATTATTTTAATATGAATTTATTAAAAATATATATCAATATTAAATATAGTTGAATTAAAAAAAAAAAAAAAAAAACAAAAAAAATCTGAAGACAAAGTGAATAGCTTAGACATTTTCATTAGTACGAGGATTAATTTCTAAACACTCTAGATAGATTTTGTTTTCTAAAAATAGTCTATTGTTTCGCGATTTTTTGCAAAGTCGTTTACACGCGAACTTTTAAGAGGAAATGAGGAGGGAACAGAGATTAAAGATAAGGGTGTGTTGCAGGTCCTGGGGCGGAACCCGCCAGCAAGGGCCTCTGCACCAAGGGTTGCTGTCGCATCGGACGATGTGCTGCGCCGCGTCTCGCTGCTTTTTGTTTGAAACTTGCTTGCTGCGCCTCGTGTGCTGGTGGATGTTGTTGTCGAACTTGTGTGGATCCTGATGAGGCTGTCGTTGCTTCTGAAGTTGCCGGTAGTCGGAGAAGTATGGCACGACTCAGCCGGAGGAGTCAACCGATGAGTGTCGAGGTAAATCACGACGTCTGGTTTATTTAATATAATTTTATTAATGGTCTTTAGTCCTTTCGACATCTTAGTTCATATAGACTATTTACGATATTCATTATTTAATTAAAGATATATATTGGGGTTCAGACATTTGGTATCCAAATGATTTAAATAAATTCAACGGACTGCCTGGAATCCGAACTCGTGCCCCGTGGGCAAGGGCGGATACAAGGGGGGGAGTAAAGGGGGTAATTACCCCCCCCCACCCTAGATTCGAAAAAATACCTTTTTTTCGCAAAAAAATTTATTTTTAATGTAAAATTTTTAAAATTAATACTTAAAAATTTGATGTGTATTTATATTCTGGCAAACAAATACAGAATGCGCTTTTTAATTACCGAAATTAAAAAAAAATAGTGTGCTGTGCGACGAGTCACACCAGATTACCCCCCCCCCGAGAAACACCTCTGGATCCGCCCTTGCCCGTGGGTTTAACACTCTTGACATTTGACAACCCCTCTAGCCTCTCAGCCACGGAGAAAAGGGGAGGGACATAGGCGCCGGAACTGGGGGGAAGGGTACATTGCCCCCCCCCCCCCCCTGGCATCCTATAGGGGGGGACAGAGGGGGGCAAAATTTTTTCTTTTATTTCATTTATTTTTAAAAATGATATATTTTAACTTTTGAAAAATAAAATCTTCTAAATTAAAAAAATAAAAAGAGTAAGAAATTCATTTTTTTCCAAATTTTTTCCAAAAATTTTTGATAAAATCACTAGCAAATTTTTTAAAATTTTAATTTTATTAAAATTGTGATTTTATTTAAAATTTTTAAAGCTTTATAGTAGATTTGTTTTTATTTTATACTATTTGAACATATTAAAATTTTTTGCCCCCCCCCCCTGATTCAAATTCGTTCCGGCGCCCCTGGGGAGGGATGATTCATTAGTGTTATATATTGAAGTAAATAAGTCATTAAAAAAAAACCTTCTTAAAGAATCGTGTCTAATTCAGTTTTCAGACGCGAGATTGTCCTTTTACTTTCTCTTACCTCTATATATGTAAATAGATAGATAGATAGATAGAAGCTTTATTGACAACGGGCAAGAGCTTATGAGCTCCATTAGTCCTAATAAAATTTTTACAAAGATGTTATACATTATAGTTTTATATTATAATAGAGAGAGAGAGAGAGAGAGAAAGTATTGGATTCATGTCAAAAATTCGATGTCGAGATTTGGACGGATATACACGTTTTGAGGTCCCTGAATCCAAAAAAGTGGTTTTCGCGACATGGTCTGCCTGTGTGTGGGTGTGGGTGTGTGTGTCTGTCTCTGAACAAAGTATCTCAAGAACGAAAAGAGCTATGAGGTTGACATTTTATATTTAAGTCAGGCAACCCCCCGGGGGCGTGAAAATAAGCTTTTAAACAAAATCGACCTAAAAGTACTACGTAGTACTTTATTGATGCAATTTTTCAGATTTTCTCAAAATTCGCTCAAACGATTTTGATTAAAATTCAAAAATCAACTATTTTTAGATGCTCTTTAAAATGTATCTTCTCATTTTGCAATTGAAATCTTCTGAAGACCACTTTACTATTGTATTTCATAGGAAAGATAGGAGAAATGGTTGTTATGGTATCAAAATATAATTTTTCTCATACTTATAAATTTTACATATTGAAATTAGAACGTATCGTACATGTCGACACAAAAAATCTGGTGTGACAAGCACAGAACACAACTTTTGATTACCGAAGGTAAGAGAAAGTTGTGTGCTGTCACCAGTCACACCAGATTTTTTATTAAATTTTCTTTAGATAGGCCTATAATATACTATACTATATAGCTAATAATTGCAAAAATCGTTTCATACATTAATTCTGTTAGCTATCAGGTTTAAAAAAATTGTATTCTCTGTGAATTTTTTTTTGCTCTTTCATTAAATTTCTACCTTTTCGAAATTTTGGTTGATTATCAGTTTATTTGCTTAAATAAGGTTTCCAAAAATAATTTTGTAGTGATTTAATCTCGTGACTGGGACTCGGCTTCCCGTCCCAATCGAAAAAATTTTATAGCATCCCTCTTTCTGATTTTAATTTTGTGATTACATTAGAGTTTTAGCACATACAACAAAATAATTAATCATTTCTTTATTTGACTTTAAAAGCCAAAAGACCAAAAATCTTTTCTATTACTGCAGAAAGGTTTTTCTGACACTTTATATTTCATTATTCCAACTATTTTATTTTTTAAATTATAAAAAGAAAAAAAAGAAACAGGTGTTTTGTTGGTTAGTCTCAAGAGCGTCTGATGTGGTTTGCATTCAGTAAGTCAAGGGGTCGAAGAGATTGCGTGCGCCTCGCTCTCAGATTTCTTAATTAGAGTTACGAGTATAAAAATAAAAAAAAAATAAAACATGAACGAAACTCTTCTGCAGTCAGAGAGGAAATGTTGTTTCGATTAATTCTTATACCCCAAATATTAAACAAGAGAAAAAAAAAAACTCAATAATGAAATTTATTTATCATATCTTCAATGAGCTGGGAATAATATAAAAGAATTAATGATATTCATACTAAAAATAACTTTTTACTTTAACGTCATTTATTGTAGTGTGTTTGAAAGTTCATTTTTAGATTTCTATAATAGTAAAAATGAAAAAAGTAATTTTCTCTATAACACTAGGCTGTTGACGTTTGGGGATTGCGCTTTTTTGCCTGGCAGAAACTTTTTTTGAAAAAGCGACTTTTATGACCGACTTTTTCAAATTTTTTAATATAATATGCTTTTTTTTTAATGCATTTTCGGCTGAGGCCATTGAGTTTTTTTTTTTTTTTTTTTAAATTTATTTATGGTCTTTTTCGGCAGCGAGACCATTTAAACCCGGTCCCTATTTATTCCAATTGATTTGTATCCAAATCAATTGATCTATTTTCGGAGAAAAATACACCACCACATTAAAATAATTTATTTTACCAAATCATACTTTTAATTACCCAAAATAAATATTAAAAAAATTTCAATTAATTTTTTTTTCTTTCTCTTATCTTAATATGCATATTGGGGTGGTCCTGATCCATAGAGGGTCATATTTTTTCCATCGTCTTTGAACTTTTGAGAATTTTCCAGATTTTCCTAAAAATACTTAGCATTCCCATTGTTTTCTTTCACAAGGGACTAAATTAATTTCAAATTACAATAAAACTAGAAATTTATTATTTAGAATCTTTTATTGCTTAAAATTACCTCAAATAATACTTAATTAATAGAACGAATAGGGATAGATTAAATTG
>JAKCPI010022140.1:0-18980 GCA_023213315.1 Euborellia annulipes | reverse complement strand
AGGTAATGTAGGTACAGCTGAAGAAACCTCATGTGGCATGCCGTTTTCTTTGGGAGGTGTTTTCTTGCCCTAAACACGCCATTGAGCTGCTTAACAATTTCGTGTCTTCAGAAAGTTTAATTTCCGGTTTCTTAGATGCAGCTGGTGATGTCCACTCCTGTAGCTCCACTTCCATCATTAGATCTCAGAATCCTCTTCAGTCGCTAACTTATCAAAAGAACTACTAACACTAGAAGCAACACTAGATGCCCCAGAACTTGCATTACTATTATTATTATTCCGACCTCCACCTCCAAGTTCAGCGGAAGCAGAGTTCGCAATTTTGACAACTTTTACTACTATCCTCTTGCAGTAATGAACTTATAGATTTATCTGATTTCTTACTACATCCACTTGGTGAATCTTTTCCATCAGCATCATCACTATTTTTACTTAACGTTTGTCTTTTATGTTTCATCCGACGGTTTTGGAACCACACTTTGACTTGACGCTCTGTCAGATCTAGTGAGGCAGCTATCTCGATGCGCCACGGACTGACAGATGTACTTGTTGAAATGGAACTCCTTCTCAAGTTCCAAGAGTTGAGTGTTTGTATACGCTGTTCGGAGTCGTCTCGGCAAACCGTTTTCTGAAATCAAAGAAATAAAAAAAATCTATTAGTTTAATGACTGGGATAATCTTTATTTTAATAATAGCTACTTATAATGAAGTTTATCTTTTTATAAACAATGGAAATATCTTAATTCCGTTTTTACTTTTTAAATTACTTGTTCAATGAAGAATGCTAGCTCTACGTAACTTAACTAAATACTGTATCAAAAAGAGTAAAAATGACCAAAATATTTATTGAATAAATATTATCAAAACAAAAGAAAAAGAATTCATAAATTTAAAACCGTCAAATATAATAATTTATCACTTTATTGTAGAAGGGATGTGAACCCAATATTAATGGTTTTTGAAAAAGATTATTGACGGAATATTAGTTCGATTAATATTTTAGCTTTATTTCAAAAAGATTTAAACCCAAAGATTAATGGAAATTTATTATTTCGTCTCTACTAAATTTCAAATGGTAACATAAATAATTTCCTAAATAACTCCAAAGTCACAGGTCCGATTTAAGTTTTATAAACATTATTCTTTTATTCTAATATGATTGGTGACCACGAGTTACCAGAGCTAAATTTGGCATTCCTTTGGCTGCCTTGATATCGGCTTTACCTTCCATCCCATTTGGCATCTTATTTTTTTCACGATACTTTAAAATTAAATTTGCCAAGAAGAATTAAATTATAATTAAAAAATATTTAATATCCGTAATTATCAAATTTATTTCCAAGTTCTAATCTTTTAAGCCAGCCTTAAACTCTGAATACAAATCTTTCAAGAATTAGAATTATTGAATGCATCAAAAGAAGAAAGAAAAGAGAGAGTCTCTCTGCTATTCCATAAACTTTCCAATATCACTTGATGACATATCTATAACGCGGGGAAGAAAGTTTTTCGTTGTGGGCGCAAAGGGCGCAACTGTTACTGTTACGACAACAACTGTGTGGATCTATTCGTTTCCCGTCAGCCCGGGCATCACGTTCCGCACTTTTGACAAATGGAGTCGTGCCTTTTACTTCTCTTCTCTCTCTCTCTCTCTGTCTTATTCTCTCCTATCTTATTCTATCTTATTTCCTTGCTTTTCTGCTCCTGCTGCTGCCTTATCACTTACTCCAATTACAGAACATTTCTAATTAATTTTCATTTGAACAAAAAAGTAAAAAGTTTTTAAAATATTATAATTACCAAAATATCATATCAAATTTATTTGTTTTTTTAACTAGCCTATTTTGTGGCATCTGAGGCCATTTAGACTCTATTCATATTTATTTAATTGATAGTCAATATATTTAAACCAAGAGAACTAATGTTCTTTTTATTTTTATTTATTTGAGGTTTTTCTTTTCGGCATCTTAGGCCACTTTAACGATACACATTGTTTTAGATACAATATATTATAGGAGGTACAGCCACATTTATTTATACCATTTAGTATCCAGTGATTTAAATAAATATTCTTGGACTGCCTGGGATCTGAACCCGCGACCCATGGCATTAAGACTACCATTTGTTAACATCTCTAGTCTTTCAGCGACGGTGGGGGGGGGGTGTCTATTCTATTGAACTAAACTCTTTGTCACTTGGGAGGGAAAGCGAAACCCAGACCCCTACCCTCCACAAGAAGTTAATGAATGTTCCCTCTGCGGCATGGAGTAAGGGCAAACTACTGTCAGTAAACCTCAAATTTTTTTCCATAGTCCACTTTAAATAAAAGTTCAGAAACACCCCCTTAAAGACCCACAACCACCTCGGTCAGTCGTTGAGAGTTGCATATAAGAATTTCATTGCAGGCAAAATTATTAAAAGGCCTTAATCTATATATATATATATATATTTCGCAAATGTCCGTCTGTCTGTCTGTCTGTCCTTCTGTCTGTCACGCTCTATTTAGGCAACTTCCCGTTGGAATTTTGAAATGAAATTTTATATGCATAAAGAGGACCTTCTCGGGATTACAGGAAAATTATTTCCATCCCGAAATTGCTATAACTTTTTGAATTATTAATTCTTAAAGTTACGATTTCTCCCATAGGAAATGTATAGAGAAATATTTATGTATTCTTTTCATTTGTGTAATCCATGAATGTAAACAAATCCTCAAGCAGGCACTGGATTGGAATGGAATAATAATATTCTTTTCATAATTAAGAAAAGGCGAGGGTCCGGCGCAGGCGGGCCCGAGCCAGCTAGCGGGGGTCCAGAGGGGCGAAGTCCCCCTGTCTAGATCCAAAGGCGGGCGTCGCGGCTAGTAGTTAATAATTCTTATAAAATACATCTGAAATTAAAAATTAAAATCATATTGGAGGCCCTTAATAATGGGATAAGATTTGATAAAAAGAAAGTAGAAAAAAGTCACTTATTTGTTTTAATATATCTTTTAGTCCAGAGTATGCATCATCTATCTTCGTTAGAGCATTTTATTATTAATAAATAGAAAATTATGTGAGAAGGGAAATATTATAATTAATATATCAAAAGTTCAAAACATTGATATTTCATTTCTATTTAGGTTAGTGAAATGGAGTAAAAAATAGGCTATATTTAGTATAAGTTCAAGGCGTTTGAGGCGGGAGATATTTGAGTTGAAAAAAGATAATTAAAATTTTTTTTGGAGGCAGCTAGGGTTAATTTAATCCATCTATTTTAAATAATAAAATATCATAGTTCAAATGAAGGTATTGATATTTTATTAATATCATTGGATTAGAGTTGAAAATGAATAGACCTAGTAAAAGTGTTTAAGGGCTCTGGGGAGCTTCAACCCCCCTAACCCCCTCCCTGCGTACGTTATTCTCGGTCATTTTTGAAATATAAGAAAAGACGATTAATTAATAATTTCCTTCTCAGAGGTAAATACCCCCAAATGTCACGATGTATTTTCTTCAAAAATTTGGTTATTATTTAGCAATAGAAATAAAAAAAAATGTTTAGGTAAACAAATTAATTCCTTTCCTCCGTCAATTCCCTTTCCCTTCTAAAATAAATATCCTATATGCGTTAAATATACAAAACAGATTAGTAATGATAAACGTATTAGAATAAATATAAACCGAAAGAGGTGATGAAAGCACTAATTATCTTGAAGGTAATTAGTTGATACTTAGGTGTAAAACGCTTTTAAATCGCTTATTATTTTTTACACGTTAATAACTAATCTAAAAAAAAAAAAAAAATAAACCAATGAAATTTTTTTTTTTTTTAATTCATAATATTTTATCAACTATTATATTTATTTCAGGGGAGGGTAAAGCTTTACTCGCGTTATCAATTTAACTTAAAATTTATTCTAACTTGTTTAGTATTATATATAATAGTATAACTAATTTTATTAATGTATTGATATTAATTGTAAAATAAACAGAAACTAATAGCCAGAGTGGAAATTGTTTGTTACACACTTTTTCTCATTCACACTCACACTCACACACATTTCACACAGTTTTTTCGGCAACTCAGGCCATATAAGACTTTGACGATATCCGTTATTAATTAATAAACATATTGGAGGCTCAGGCATTCTTATTTAAGCCTTTTGGTATACAAATGGCAAACGAGGTTAGCACGCTAACCCCTTCACCAAGCCCAAATGCTCATGCTTTTAGTTGTTTATTATGTTAAATATAATCATCTTAGGGCCAGTTAGGGTTTCAGTTTTAATTAACTAGCTATCCTTTGGTTAAGCTAGTTGACTATCCAGTATTCGGTAAAGGCTTAATTAAGAGGTGAAATTAAAAACAATCTTTTTTTTAATAAATAAGAAATTATATATAATATTTAAGATATTATATATATCGCGTATATGAGCCGCGAAATTTATACAATTAAATATTTATTAATTCATATATCCGAAAAAATAAGGGTGTGCCGCCGGGAGTCGAACCACGGATCCTCCGATTGGTACTCAGAGTGCCCTAACCACTAGACCACAGCACGACATTCGGATATATGAAGTTCACTTATGAACTCACTTGGAAAGCAAATTTAGTCATCAGGAGAAATGGACCCATGAACGGTGCCACAAATTTATCCCTCGACCAGGTGCAATCCAGATGGAATAATTGAGGAGACCTCAATTTTAATTAATTAATAAATAAGAAATTATATTTAATATTTAAGAATCCGAATGTCGTGCTGTGGTCTAGTGGTTAGGGCACTCTGAGTACCAATCGGAGGATCCGTGGTTCGACTCCCGGCGGCACACCCTTATTTTTTCGGATATATGAATTAATAAATATTTAATCTTTTTTTTTTTTTTTTAGAAATTCTAAAAATATTTTTTCTTTAATTAATTATTTTAATATTTATTTATTTTATTTTTATTTATTTTTTTAATTTATTTTATTTTTATTTATTTATTTTAAATAAATTTAATTTTTATTTTTAAAAATTTTTATAAATGATGCCTTTATTAAGTTGCTAACTTCACAAAATTTTACTTACACCTAAGATAGCTAATTATATGTGAAAAAAACTCATTCTTTTAACTCGAAGGTTAAGAGTGTTCTTATTTGCTATATCGATGATTTACTATTTGTCAGATAAATTTATTGGTTAAATAGAACTGAAGCAACCGGTCCTTAGAATACTAAGTGCTCAAACTACAGTTTTGGCATCTAATGGCTATCATCTTGATCCGTCTAGCCTCCAAAGTAACTTGCGAAAAATTTTTCGAATATACTGTAGTATCTTGGGCCGTTTCCAACATATGAAATTATTTTATTTATTAGGCCTACTAATATTTTATTTGTATAATTATTCATTGAAGAATATGAAAAGAAAAATGTCTTTTTATGAAATTTGTTTTATTTGCGCAGATTAAGGTTTTCAACAGGTTTATGAATCTGAGCCTAACTTCTGTTTAGAGTTTATACTTATATATAAAAATTCATTAATTTATGAATTGGTTTCATTCGTCAAACATCCGATAATGAAAATTTTATTAATTATTCGAGACGAAAACTTTTTTTTTGTATCAGTTGGCATAATCGATCAATGGGCAGAGATTGTCAATGGAGGCATGGCTGGAGGCTGTTGCCAGATTGGATGCTTGATTGTATTTCTGGCCAGGATTAATGGCGGTCTCCGGGTCCAGCCAGCGTCTTCCTCCGGGCATCTCTGATTAGGTTAGAGTCCAGCCAATTTCCAAACCCGGCCCGGGAGATTTTTCATTTGTTTTTTCTTCTCTTCTCTTTTGTCTTAAAGGGAGAGAGAGAAAAAGAAAGAGAGGATGCGAAGCAGGAGGCGGAGGGATGCTGAGCAAAAAGTGATGAAAGCAAGCGGAAAAAGAAAAAAGAAAAAAAAAGAGAAGCCGAGGCCTACTGATAGGAAATGGGAAACGAGAAGGATTTGTGGTCAAGTGCACATTTTAAGGGCGAGCGAGAGCTTCTTATTTTTCTTCTTCTTTTTTTTCATAACCTTCCACTTTTCTTTTATTTTATAAATATTGCGCTATGCACGACAACGAATATACCATCAAATAAATTCACTCAATAAATATACCAATAATTTTTTATTTAAATAAATAAAACATCTTTATTTTCAATTTGAAAAATAAAATTTTTATCTAAGAATAAAATAATAATGCTGAATTTTATTGAAAGTACTTACACTGTATAAAAAAAATATGAATTTTCAATGGTTTTTTCATATACTTTCGTGCTTGAATATATTAATATACCCAATTTGTGAAATCAAATTCATATAGCCTACTAGATTATGAAATAATATCATCTACTGTCGTTCTTGAATTTTAATGTACCCAGTTTATTAAGTAAAAAAAATATGAATCAAATTTAAGTAGCGCCCTCGAGCTTGGTAGCGTGCTGACCTTCTATACCAAGGGTAGCGGGTTCGGATCCAACCAGTTCGATGATTTTATTTAAGCCATTTTATACCAAATATTCATAAATAACGGTTATTGTAAAAAGTCTTATATGGCTTAAGTTGCTGAAAAAGACGGTGTGTATGTGTGTGTGAGTGTGAGAGTAAATGGTAAAAATCTGGTGTGACTGGCGCACAGCACACAACTTTCTCTTACCTTCGGTAATCGAAAGTTGTGTACTGTGCTTGTCACACCAGATTTTTTGTGTCGACATGTATTTAGTTTCCGACAGTAGGGTACAATTGAATTCAAGATGTAAAATTTATAAGTATGGGAAAATATTTATATTTTGATACCATGGCAACCATTTCTCCTATCTTCCCTATGGAGTACAAGAGTAAAGTGGTCTTCAGAAGATTTCAATCACAAAATGAGAATATACATTTTATAGAGAATCTAAAAAATAATTGATTTTTGAATTTAAAAAAAAATCGTTGGAGCAAATTTTGAGAAAATCGAAAAAAACTGAAAAAGTGAATCAGTAAAGTGCTAGTACTTTTTGGTCGATTTTGTTCAAAAAGCTTCGTGTCACGTCCCATGGGGGTGCCTAACTTAAATATAAAATTTCAACTTCCTAGCTCTTTTCGTTCTTGAGATATTTTGTTCACAGACAGACACACAGACAGACACACAGACACACAGACAGACAGACCATGTTGCGAAAACCACTTTTTTAGATTCAGGGGACCTCAAAACGTGTATATCCATCAAAATCTCAACATCGAATTTTTGACATGAAACCAATACTTTCTCTCTCTATATATATATTAACACATATATATAGAGGTAAGAGAAAGTAAAAAGTGTGAGTGTTAAAAAAAATTTTAAGTAGCTTAAAAAAGTATGATATTCTTGAAAAAATTAAGAAATCGAGATGGTAAAGGCGTCGTACAAATTCATGTATGAAGGGAAGAAACCAAGAGCTCGAGTTCAAATCTCTGGAGGGACGATTTTTTTAAATTAATGTATGAAATTTTTCATAAACCCGTTTATGAATTTTACTTTATTTTTATTATTTTTTAACAAAAAATAAAAATATTTTCTACTTCAATTTTGAATTTTAATTATTTATTTATTAAAAATTCTTTGACTGTTAATAAATTTACTGTCGACATTTATTGGCCGTTCCTCCTATTATGACACATCGGCAGAGCATCATCATTTAATTATGATTCACAACTCTTTCTTTTTAAAGAAATCCATATAAGATTAATAATTATTTTTTTCAGACAAACCAATTTCTCAAGAAAGAAAATTATATTTTTTTTTTTATTATTTTCAAGTTGATTAGATTTCGGTGTAAATTAATGGAACCTGTGAGGCTGTGATTTCCAATTAGAAACTGATTCGCCATAATAAGCCCCCGATGGTCGTCGTCCATCCATCCTCCTCGACGCCTGACTATGAAATATGGGCACAAATGACTGAGTTGAGCAGTGAAAAATATTTCAAAAGAAAACTCGCCGTTTATAACGAAACAAAAAAATATTGAAGAAGAAGAAGAGGAACGAAGAAAGGAAAAAAAAACTTAATTGGAGTTGGCCGAGTGAGTTTGAGTTTGAGTTGGAGGCAGACGGAGACAAAACGATTGCAAAGGTCGGATATTAAATTTCTTGAAGAAGGCCCTGGAGACACTTGTTCACCTGATCCATCCGATTATTCGCTTTTCTAAAAAGAATTAGAGAAAAAGAGTTTTTGCAGGGGGAGAGTGGACCAAGAGTCGGACGGATTGTGAGTTGTGACGTCATTTCTGCATGAGTAACAAAATAAAAATTAGAAATTTTTTTTTAACAAAAAAAGAAAAAAGACTGCTGATGCGGTGTCTGCTCTAGCAATTATTCGAAAACGCCTATTGAAAAACAGAATTATTAATGGTATAAAATCATAATTTTTTTCAATTTATTTATATGATAACCTCGCTGAAAAACCATAACAAGTCAATCTCTAATTTGCCAGAGGCTTGGCTCTAATTTATTTATAAATATCAAATATCTAATTTCTTTTTGGGAATGGTATCAAAATGATTGCACAATTGGCGGTTTGTTTTATGAAATTAATTGAAAAGGTTATATAAGAAATATATTAGGAAATGGGATTTTGTGAATTGTATATAAGATGGCGCGAGAAGAGGGTGGGGGAGGGGGGGAGAGGGTATCCTTGAAAAGAACGAGGAAGTCTTCGTCATCTTGGAAATTAACCTTGTTGTGATTATAGATGCTGTTTTGTTTGTATTTTTTTTTTGTATCCATCTATTTATTCAGTTTTTTAGAAAGGTGTCTGCCTATAAGTCAAAATAAATAAATTAAAGACGGACTGGCTTGTTCGAACCCTCAGCCGGTCTATTTTTATAATGTTATGCATACATATATCCCAAAATTAATGGGATAAACTTCAAAGAAAGAAGTCAAAATTTACAAATTTCTATTTATTTATTATTATGATATCAATTCATTCGGAGGCTCATATTTGATCAGTAGGCCTATATGAATGACCAGGGCCGCAGACAGAGTTGACGGGCCCCGGGGCTACTTACTAATACGGGCCCCCCCTCCAAAAAAAAAAAAAAAAAAGTTTTTTTTACTATGTAAAAGGCTATTGTGTCTTTCATGCCAACAATTTTTTACACAGTTTTTGACACAACTTTTTAAATAGTTATACATAAGGGTAGCTTACAATATTTATTAGGAACCGACCGAATATTCGGTTTCGGTTACGGTTTCGGCCAGTTTCGGCCAAAAATCATGGTTTCGGCCGTAGTTTCGGTTTCGGCCAAAAAGTGGCCGAACCTTTCGGCCGGCCGAAACCAGAGTCTGAAAAAATGGGATGAGACTCGCATCCAAAAAATATAATAAAAAAAAAACTTTTTAAAAAAAATGCTTTTTTTTTTTTTTTTTTTTTTTTTTTTTTTAAACATTCACACTTTTTTTTCTCATTCACACTCACACTCACACACACATTCACACTGTCTTTTCGGCAGCTCAGGCCATATAAGACATTTACGATAACCGTTAATTATGAATTTATATATATTAGGGGTCCAGGCATTTTTATTTAAGCCATCTAGTATCCAGATGGCTTAAATAAAATCATCGGACTGCCTGGGGTCCGAACCCGCGACGTTTGGTATATGAGGTTAGCACGCTAACCTCTACACCACGCCCCGTGGGCATGCTTTTATTTAAATTGAACTAAAAAGAGAAAAATAATTTAATTGTTCTTGTTAAAATTGTTGAATATTTATTACTTAAAATAAAAGCGTGGGGCGCATATTGATAGCTTAAGGAATTGTATATACAGTAGAACCTCGATAAGTTAAACCTCGCTAAGTTCAAAACCTCCGTAACTTAAAATTTTTTTCAATTCTCTTCCCTTGGCAGCGTAAAACCTCTATTACTTAAAGAACAAAACCTCTGTAACTTAAACAAATATTTTGAGCATAGCCCTCGATAACTTAAAATAATATTTTGGTGACCTCTATAACTTAAAGTATTTCTTTACATATCATCGAAAAAATAGTTGATGCAGAAAATTACATGAAGCAGAAAAAAATTACTGATTTTTTTGTAAATAAATAAATCTTTTAATTTAATTTATATTTAACTAAACTATTCTAAATAAACAAATAGATCAAACGAAATTCCTTTTTCACTCACGTGCCCAAAGTCAATAAACCTCGGTACGTTAAAAATTATATTCAATAACCTCTCTAACTTCAACTCTCGATAAGTAAAAAACTCGATAACTCAAATTTCTAACCGTTTCCCTTGAACTTTAACTTATCGAGGTTCTACTGTACTTAGAGCCTCGGAATCACTTCGAAGCGCCCCACGCTTTTATTTTAAGAAATAAATATTCAACAATTTTAACAAGAACAATTAAATTATTTTTCTCTTTTTAGTTCAATTTAAATAAAAGCATTTTTTTTAAAAAGTTTTTTTTATTATATTTTTATTTTAAACTTTTTAGTCTTTTTTATTATAGAGTATTAAAAAAGAAGACATGATGCGTGAAATAAAGTACCACATTAGTTTGGTCTATTTTGGTGAAACCCAACTCACAATTTGCGTCATCGAAAATGACCCTTAAATATCAAATTTCACACCTCTAGCTCATTGGGAAGTGTCCCAAACAAAGACTCAAAGTTGGTGACCTTGAAAGAGTAAGTTAAGGTGCGCGTCTCGGGGTGCTAATTTTGGGAGTTTCCAGCGGCCACAATTTTTGAAGCTATCGACCTCAAATTTTTTTTAAATTAAAGCTATTTAAAATATCTACAACTTATAGAAGCCCTTTTTTTGATTTTCGAAAAAAAAAAATTTTTTTTAGATTAATGGCATTAAATAAAAGATATTTTAAAAAAAGGAGCTCTATAAGTTGTAGATAATTAAATTAGTAATCATTGTGTTAAAAAATAATTAACTTTTTGCCTTTAATTAATTAGCTGTAAAGTCTAGAATGAAATGGAACAAGTTGCGTGTTATCCAATGGGGGAACACTAACGCCATCTCTTGCCGCCTCGAGTCAATCGTGTTTTAACGGTTTTCCGAGACGCGCACCTTAAATAAAAGCATTTAAAAAAAAAAGGTCAAATAATTTAAAAATTTTAGTCTCCCTAAAAAAAAAGGTAAAATGATTTTCACGGGAGGGAAAAAAAAAATTGAAAAAAAAAAGGTAAAATGAAAAAAAAATTTTATAGGAAATACAAGTTTCGGTTTCGGTTACGGTTTCGGCCGAAACTAAGGTTGAGGCCGAATATTCGGTTTCGGTTTCGGTTTCGGCTGAAAATCTTGTTTCGGTCGGACCCTAATATTTATTTAAATAAAGTTATTTAAAAATTTTTCAAAGTTTCTTAAACAAAGAGTTACAATAATAATTTATCGAGGCCAGATCCGGACAGAGGATTCCCGGGAGAATCTGGAGGAATGGAAAATTTTTTGAAAATTAGCCACTGAAATCTGCGTTTTTAGCTATCCTGAGTCGTGAAAAGATCAAACTTGATTTGAGCTCAAAGGGCCCGGGCCCCCTGAGGAAAAAATAAGCGAGTGCGGTAGGGGAGACTGTTGTACCTTGGACCACTTTTTACATTTTATTTTTTTACGCCAAAGTTTTTTGAAATTATAATACTTGAACAGGATCCAGCCATAGTTTAAACCTTTCAGAACAACATAAGATATTGATAAATTATATATTTGTATAACTTTAGACAAGATAAATTAAAATCTATTGATATGTAAATTGGTCCATGGTACACGATGTTCGTGTACCTTGGGACAGACCTCTTGTACCCTTTATAGAGATTAATATACATACTAGGCATATCCAGGCATTCTTATTTAAGCCATTTGGTATCCAAATTGCTGAAATAAAATCATCGGACTGCCTGGGGTCCGAACTCGCGACTTTTGGCATACGAGGTTAGCACGCTAACCTCTACACCAAACCCCGAGGGCCCTACAAGCATTCTTCTTCATCACTGTCCTCGTTATCAGTGGATACAAGGCTTAACGCTTCATCTGAATCAGAGGAGGAGCTTGATTTCTGCACTACACATGCGTTACAACGTCTTGGACCAGCGGTCCAAGGTACACGATGACGTTTGTATCCAAGGTACACGATGGTCTCATTTTAAGCAAAAATGGCCACCTACAAGTAAATACCTAACCAATTTTCAAAACAGAGTGAGCGTTTTACTCATCAAAAAATGCGTTATCCACGTAGTCAGTTAGTAGAAATGCTAGTACCAACTTCCCGGAAGCACGGACATTCAACCGACAAACGAAAATTTTACTTTTACTATTAAAATAAGACTTTTGCTACGCAAAACCGAAAACAGAAACTGACAGCTGCAAAACTCAACCTGTGCACTGGTTTGACCACAGTGGTTAAAAGGGATCACCCGGAGTCCGCTAAGTTGCATCACTTACTAGATAAGTGGACTGGTCCAAGGTACACCATGTCCTAGGTACAACAGTCTCCCCTACTGTGGTCCAGTAGTAGGGCATGTTGAGCGTAAATCGACAGATCCGTGGTACAACTCCCGGCGGTACCTACATTTTTCGCTTATTTAAATTAATAAATACTTGGTTATATGTTTTTCATAATTTCTTCATGGACCAACACATGATATATATAATTCTTTATTTATGAAATTTTAAGATTTGAGCTCAAAGGGCCCGGGCCCCCTAAGGAAAAAAAAATTTCAAGAAAATGATTTATTTTAATTGAAATTTTAAGATTTGAGCTTAAAGGGCCCGGGCCCCTAAGGAAAAAAATTTCAAGAAATGATTTATTTTAATTGAAATTTTAAGATTTGAGCTTAAAGGGCCCGGGCCCCCTGAGGAAAAAAATTTCAAGAAAATGATTTATTTTTTTTTTTTAATTGAAATTTTAACCATGAAAACTATTTTTTAATTAGAATTTTAAGGTGGGAGCGCATGGGCAGGGGGGGCTATATCCCCCCCTGCCCCCCCCCCCCTGTCTGCGGCCCTGTGAATGACTGCCAGTTCCGTGCCTTTTTCTCCATAGACCGGCCTTATTGGTCATTTGGGTTGACTAACCTTCAGGCGCAAATAACCATTTCTTTCAGTTTTATTCTTAATTTTCAAGGAAATAAAAGAATTTTTTAATGACGGCAGTTCTAAAACATCTTATTTTAGCTATCCTGAGTCGTGAAAAGATCAAACTTGATTTGAGCTCGAAAGGGCCCGGGCCCCCCTGAGGAAAAAAATAAGCGAGTGCGGTAGGGGAGACTGTTGTACCTTGGACCACTTTTTACATTTTATTTTTTTACGCCAAAGTTTTTTGAAATTATAATACTTGAACAGGATCCAGCCATAGTTTAAACCTTTCAGAACAACATAAGATATTGATAAATTATATATTTGTATAACTTTAGACAAGATAAATTAAAATCTATTGATATGTAAATTGGTCCATGGTACACGATGTTCGTGTACCTTGGGACAGACCTCTTGTACCCTTTATAGAGATTAATATACATACTAGGCATATCCAGGCATTCTTATTTAAGCCATTTGGTATCCAAATTGCTGAAATAAAATCATCGGACTGCCTGGGGTCCGAACTCGCGACTTTTGGCATACGAGGTTAGCACGCTAACCTCTACACCAAACCCCGAGGGCCCTACAAGCATTCTTCTTCATCACTGTCCTCGTTATCAGTGGATACAAGGCTTAACGCTTCATCTGAATCAGAGGAGGAGCTTGATTTCTGCACTACACATGTGTTACAACGTCTTGGACCAGCGGTCCAAGGTACACGATGACGTTTGTATCCAAGGTACACGATGGTCTCATTTTAAGCAAAAATGGCCACCTACAAGTAAATACCTAACCAATTTTCAAAACAGAGTGAGCGTTTTACTCACCAAAAAATGCGTTATCCACGTAGTCAGTTAGTAGAAATGCTAGTACCAACTTCCCGGAAGCACGGACATTCAACCGACAAACGAAAATTTTACTTTTACTATTAAAATAAGACTTTTGCTACGCAAAACCGAAAACAGAAACTGACAGCTGCAAAACTCAACCTGTGCACTGGTTTGACCACAGTGGTTAAAAGGGATCACCCGGAGTCCGCTAAGTTGCATCACTTACTAGATAAGTGGACTGGTCCAAGGTACACCATGTCCTAGGTACAACAGTCTCCCTACTGTGGTCCAGTAGTAGGGCATGTTGAGCGTAAATCGACAGATCCGTGGTACAACTCCCGGCGGTACCTACATTTTTCGCTTATTTAAATTAATAAATACTTGGTTATATGTTTTCTCATAATTTCTTCATGGACCAACACATGATATATATAATTCTTTATTTTATGAAATTTTAAGATTTGAGCTTAAAGGGCCCGGGCCCCCTGAAGAAAAAAATTTCAAGAAAATGATTTATTTTAATTGAAATTTTAAGATTTGAGCTTAAAGGGCCCGGGCCCCCTAAGAAAAAAATTTCAAGAAAATGATTTATTTTAATTGAAATTTTAAGATTTGAGCTTAAAGGGCCCGGGCCCTCTGAGGAAAAAAATTTCAAGAAAATGATTTATTTTTTTTTTTAATTGAAATTTTAACCATGAAAATTATTTTTTATTAGAATTTTAAGGTGGGAGCGCAATGGGCCCGGGCCCCCTCGGGAGGGCCCGGGCCCCGGGGATATAGCCCCCCTGCCCCCCCCCCCCCCCCCCTGTCTGCGGCCCTGATCTTAAGAACGAAAAGAGCTAGCAGGTTGAAATTATATATTTAAGTAAGGTTCCCCCCTGGGACGTGAAACGAAGCTTTTGAACAAAATCGGCTTAAAAGTACTAGTACTTTACTGATTTACTTTTTGAGTTTTTATCGATTTTCTCAAAATTTGCTTTAACGATTTTGATTAAAATTCAAAAATCAATTATTTTTTAGATTCTCTTTCAAATGTATATTCTCATTTTGCCATTGAAAACTTCTGAAGACCACTTTACTCTTGTACTTCATAGAAAAGATGGTTGCCATGGTAATAAATATTTTTCCATACGGGTACGTATAAATTTTACATTTTGAAAATCGAATGTGCCCTCGGGGCTTGGCGTAGAGGTTAGCGTGCTAACCTCGTATACCAAACGTCGCGGGTTCGGACCCCAGGCAGTCCGATGATTTTATATAAGGCATTTGGATACCAAATGGCTTATATAAGAATGCCTGGACCCCAATATGTATAATTATAAATAACGGATATCGTTTTAAGTCTTAAATGGCCTAAGTTGCCGAAAAGACTGTGTGAAAGTGTGTGTGATTGTGAGTGTGAATGAGAAAAAAGTGTGAATGTTTAGAAAAAAAAAAAAAAAAAAAAAAAAGAAAAAAGATCGAATGTACCGACAGGAAACTAAATACGTGTCGACACAAAAAATCTGGCGTGACAAGCACAGAACACAACATTCGATTACCGAAGATAAGAGAATTGTGTGCTGAGCGACCAGTCACACCAGATTTTTATTAATAAGCATTGAAATACTCAAAATCCCTTTTTTAGAGGAATGTTAAAAAAATTTTGCGATTATCAAGGTGCGCGTCTCTAAAAAACCGTTAGAACACGATTCACTACCGAGTTACTCTAGGCGGCAAGAGATGGCGTTAGTTTTTCCCATAGGGATACAAGGGATTTATTCCATTTCATTTTAAAGATTCCAGCTAATTAATTAAGGGTAAAAAATTAATTATTTTTTAACACAATGATTACTAATTTAATTATCTATAAGATATAGAGCGAATTTTTAAAAAAATATCTTTTATTAAATGCGATTAATCTAAAAAAAAAATTATTTTTTCGAAAATCAAAAAAAAGGGCTTCTATAAGTTGTAGATAATTTAAATAGCTTTAATTTAAAAAAAACTTGAGGTCAATAGCTTCAAAATTGTGGCCGCTGCAAACTCCCAAAATTAGCACCCCGAGACCCGCACCTTAATATATAATTTTTCATTTGTTTTATCCCACATAAATATGTGAAAAAAATACCACTACTCCAAGAGCCACTCTATTTTCTTACAAGTGTACAGCAAAAATTTTACGACCGGATGCCCTTCCCGTCGTCAATCATTTATTTGCAACTCTTTTAACTTGTTAGATTCCTCGACGGTCGATCACCGATCCAAATCAATTCAGACGTAACCCGATACTAATAATCTTTGTTTAGTCTAGTAATAACAATAATTCCAGGTCGGAACAAAAAAAAAAAAAAAAAAAAAAACCAAACAAACGCGTTGATTTATAGCCGAGCGACTTGATCCGCCCTTCTTACGTAGCATCGGTAACGGAGCTTAATGACCGTCGTCGTTGTGAAGGGCGTCTTTCGCACCTGGTTGCTTGTTAGCCCTGATAATTACGATGTAGCACGTGCCGTTGGGACAACCCTTCAAAAGTCACGTCTTCCTCGCAGCTTCTTTTTAATTTCGCCATAAAGCTCCGGCCCTGATGGCCACTAATTATTTCGCACGACGATAATAAGTAACCAGCTTGTCCAAACGCGATAAACCCTACAGCTACAGGACGAGTTTTTTTTTTTTTCTTCTTCTCTTCTAATCATTCAACTTTTGTATGTGTGAGGATTACAATTTCAAATATTTATTTGTTTTTATACATTTACGTAATTACGGTGACATGATTAAAGAAAGCTTTTCGTATCGAATAAAATATCGCTGTATGAATGAAGAGGCCTGTTTTCACACATCTACAGTCCTGAGTGAGTGCATCATCATATATACCCTAGTATATATAGATTGAATATAACAGCGACTTTTTGAGAAAAAATTCCTCGCTTCTCTTTTTTGTTTCTGAGAATTTCAAATAACATTAATGTTTAATGTGTGATTTAATAGCAATGATTTTAATGCATTAAAACAAACTAAACCTTGTATACTATATCCGATTTTTTTATTGAGAAAAAAGCCTTATTTAAAGGCAAAAACACTTTGGTGCATTGTGCACTATGGAACGCACCAATCCCACTCCTCTGTTCTGCTATATAGCGGCTTTCCTGTGGATTAGTCTCTTGTATATCCTGTCCTCTGAATCAGAGCTTCCTCAGTTATTGTATAGTATAGTGTAGTACTGTATACTGAATAAAATATTATAAAATAAATTCAATAACTGAGGAGGTTCTCTGATTTAAAGGACAGGATATACAAGAGACTAATCAACGGGAAGCCGGCAGAACAGAGGATAGGGATTGGTGCGTTCTATAGTGCACAATGCACCAAAGTGTTTTTTGCCGTATACAAGGTTTAGTTTGTTTTAATGCATTAAAATTATTGATAATTAACCACACATTAAACATTAATGTTATTTGAAATGTTCGGAAACAAAAAAAGAGAAGCGAGGGAATTTTTTTCTCAAAAAGTCGCTGGTATATTCAATCTATATAACAGTTATACTAGGGTATATATGAGATGCACTCAACCAGGACTGTAGATGTATAAGGAAAGGTGAAAATAGACATCTTCATTCAGTCCATTAAATAAACAAAATACAAAAATATAGGCCTATATTAGAAATAGAAATTCATCCACTGTTCTGATCTGCACACTCTACAATCACTGCACCAAATTTTTAATTTAATTATAATTCATCCCGATTTTATTACTTTATTTAATATAAAAGGAAAATTTTTTGCTGCTCTATTATTTTGTGTCAGAGCTGTTTAAATAAAATTAATGTTAATTCCCTGACCTTAATCATTGATTAATGATTTTAATGACTTTACACTGAGATATATGACTTATTCAATGTCGCGTTCTATTATCTATATAAAAGAGCGAATAAACAGAGATCTAATAAAATAAGGAAATAAATATTGTAGTTTTATTTGCTTTGTTACTTAGTGACTTGTCTTTGATTAAAGTTTAACTTACTAACAAAAAGAATTTTTTAAGAGATTTTTTTTTCACTCGCCTTTTAGAGAAAATTTATTTACTTAAAAGCATTTATCAATGTTAAATAAATGGCAAGGACAGAGACAATTGTTTTGATTTGATGAGGTCACTATCGCAGAAACATATTCTTGGAATAAAGTAAATCAAAAGGCATTATGTTTATTTTATCTTCAATATTATTAAGGGGAAGTAGAAGCGAAGCTGTTACGCATGTTTTTTTCCGATAAGATGGCGTTATGTGTCTTAAAAGGTTGGAAAAAAAAACTCCGATTACGAAAATTTGCCAAGAGATGTCAGAATGGTAGCTAATAATCTAATGCATTTGGTTGATTTTCATTTATCTTTTAACAATGAATATTTTATAAATAATATTATGTATTATTTATAAAAGCATAACAATATATAAATATAGGCCAGATATAGGCTAATAGGAGATCTGATAATACCGGCTGTTAGACTAGCCTGCCATCTTTTAAGAACGCTGAACTATTTGACAGTTAATTTTTAAATAAATCATACAAGTTTACTTTACATTTTTCTTAATTAATATGTGATTAATAATAATAATAAAATCATTTTTAAATTTTAAAATTTTAAATTATTGAGACAGTTTGTTTTTCTGTATTTGCTTGATTAAAAAAACAATTAATTTCTATAATTTTAAACAAGTCATTAAAAAAAATTATAACTTTCTGTCCCAATAATCCCATATGAATTTAATTCATCAAAATTCCATAAAAAAAACCGCATTGAAAAATTCCTTATAGACCTAATTAATAGTCTAGTTTTTTTTTTTTTTTTAAGCAAGTTTAGACGGACACTCCTACTCCCCTTAAAGAGTATGTTATTTTAATATTCAATATATGGATAAGCTTGAGAGCGTCTAATCTCAACAAAGTTCTAAAAAATTTCCCTGCCCTTAATTTCCAAAAAATGAAAAATGATACAAAATGATTAAATTTTTATAATCTCTACTAATATCATTCATTCTACATGTCCTTTATTTAAAATTTTATAAAGGTCTAATAGTTTAATCAATTCGTCTTGTAATAAGTTCGAATATAATTGTTGTTCATC
>JAKCPI010022139.1:0-30559 GCA_023213315.1 Euborellia annulipes | reverse complement strand
CTTTAAAAAAGTATATTTTCATTTCACCTTTAAAATTGATTGAAACATACTTTACTCTTGTACTTTATAGAAAAGATTGGAAAATGGTAAGATAATATAAATATTTTTCTATGTTTATATATTAATATTTATATCATGAATTCTAATCTAGTGCCGGGAAGAAAAATATATGCCGACACAAAAAATCTGGTATGACAAGCATTAAGAATGACAACTTTCATTAACGAACTTAAGGGAAGTGTGTGCAGTCTGTCCATTCACGCCAGATTTTTTATTATATAGTATTTAATGATTCACAGACTTTTTGAAGCGAAAATACAATATTTTAAAATCATTACAAAGGGAGCACGTATTGAAATTTAGCAATTGGGAACTTAATCTACTCAAATATATTTTTTTATTAAAAAAAAAAGACACTATAGAAATTTTATTTCCTAAGTTTGCTTGGAACATTTTTTTTTGTTAAACAAAAATTTGTTCATTTACTAATCTTTGGCAAAAGAAAATTAGCTACGAGATTAAATATGTTACAGTGAGAGATGGATAGAAAAAGCTAATCGAAAAAAAAGAAGGGGAGGATATAGTTTGAAAAACTTCGGAATGAAGAAACTTTAGATATTATATTCCTAGGTATGGTTATATAAAAACTCGATAGACGCTCAGCCTTGATTTATTTCACTTGGATATGTGTTTAGAAGTTAACACTCAACTGCGGGAATTGTTTTTTTTTTTTTTTCTTATACAACGATAAGATGAATAAATCAGGTGATACGAAGAAATTTAATTAAAAAGCCAAATAAAAAATGTAAAATAGAGAGAGAGAGAATGAAAAAGGACAAATTATTAGTATGAACTTTGGAGGAAGTTGACAGATGGGCGGTTCATGGGTTTTTGCCACCGACAGGGGCGCCGGAACGAATTTGAATCTGGGGGGGCAAACAAATTTTTTTTTTAGAACATTAAAATAATTTAATATGTTCAAATAGTATAAAACAAATCTACTAAAAAGCTTTAAAAATTTTAAATAAAATCACACAATTTTAATAAAATTAAAATTTTAAAAAATTTGCTAGTGAATTTATCAAATTTTTTTTTTGGCTATATAGTAGATTTGATAATTGAAGCTTGCGTTACTCTCATCTACCAAGGTGTAGTAGGTGATATGGAAAATTAAAATTTTTAAATAATTTTAACTTTTTTATTATTATCTTTTTCAGGTCGAGTGGATTATAATCATCACTTTCGGAACAATTTTTTTTTCCATCTTCTAGGACCTACAATTAAACATCAGGTATTATAATATTATGTTCACCTGCTATACATTATTAAAGACTATTAGATCACAAAGTATTTGATACAAGGAATGATCAGTTTGCACAGTTAAATTTTTCAAAACAGTAGGTCCTGAAGATGGAAAAATTGTTCCGAAAGTGATGATTATAATCCACTCGACCTGAAAAGATAATAATAAAAAAGTTAAAATTATTTAAAAATTTTAATTTTCCATATCACCTACTACACCTTGGTAGATGAGAGTAGCTGCAAGCTTCAATTATTAATTGTCAACCTCATCAACGAAACACATTCTTCAATAGTAGATTTGTTTTATACTATTTATTAGGGTCCGACCGAAACAAGATTTTCAGCCGAAACCGAAACCGAATATTCGGCCTCAACCTTAGTTTCGGCCGAAACCGTAACCGAAACCGAAACTTGTATTTCCTATAAAAAAATTTACATATTTTTTTTTTTTTGAAATTTTTTCCCCTCCCGTGAAAATCATTTTACCTTTTTTTAGGGAGACAAAAAATTTTTTCTCCTTCAAGTGCAAATCATTTGACCTTTTTTTTTAAGACTCAAGTTTCGGCTACTTTTTGGCCGAAACTGGCCGAAACCGTAACCGAAACCGAATATTCGGTCGGTTCCTACTATTTTTATTTCCTTCCAAATAGTATAAAAACAAATCTACTATAAAGCTTTAAAAATTTTAAATAAAATCACACAATATTAATAAAATTAAAATTTTAAAAAAATTTGCTAGTGAATTTATCAAAAAAAATTTTTTTGGCTATATAGATTTGTTTTATACTATTTGGAAGGAAATAAATATTTTTAATCTTTAGATTTAATTGGTGGCCAAAATGGTGATCTGCCTAAGGCCAATTTTCTTTAAAAACTAAAAAAATCTTTAGATTTTATTTTTAAAAAAGTAAAAATGTATCATTTTTAAAAATAAATGAAATAAAAAGAAGACATTTTGCCCCCCCCTCTGCGCCCTCCTATAGGATGCCAGGGGGGGGCAATGTACCATTGCTCCCCCCCAGTTCCGGCGCCTATGGCGACCGGGAAGGGATAGAACAGGCCGGCCCGTCGAACGGTCTAACGCCTGTTGAAAATATAGAAGAGAAGAAACTAACACGCAAAGAACAGAGCTGCCAGTAGCAAGAGAAAGTCAAAACAAGACTACAGAAAGTCAGTATTAATTAAGAAAAAGATAATTTTTCAACTTTCCAAATTTCTTTCCCAGTCCCCATCCGATTGCAATTAATTTGTAACAAATACTTTAATGCTTGCAACTTGTTTCCGTTTTTTCTTTTTTTTTTCTTCTTTTGTTCTAGACAAGTGAACAGGACCACTGCGTTTTGTCAGGACGATTTATGGCTCTGACTAAATTAGCTGTGGCGGGTTGTTTTAAGGCCGGGAAGTGTGGGAGGGGAGGCTCAAGTTCTGCACCCTCTCTTGTAAATAGGGCGTCAATCGACAAAAGATGCGCCCACCACTACACCCCCAAACCCAACCCCACACACATACAAGTCATTCGTGTTTTCCATATAGATTACACGATTTATGAGCATCAAAATTCAACGGATCTCTTCGCCGGAAATAGGTTATATCTTGATTATAGGGATGTATAGCTTCTTTTTTTTGTAGTATTTTTATTTATCGCGTTGTGGAAAAAACTTGGGGGGATTGTTCCAAAAAAAAGAGAAATCAAAGGCGGGAAAGTTTTAAAGGCTTTGTATAGAAAAAACTTTGTTCAGTGAATGACTTTCGAGTTGTTTTTCTTAAAAGAAAATTATTTTATAGGTTCCTAGTTGTGTTCTTTGAAAAAAAAATTAACCTTGATGATTAAATGCAAAGTATGCTGCCTGGATAAAGTTATTGTATTCGGCAAAAAAAGAAATTTTTGTCTTTTATACACGTCTACGTTCCGGTATTCAAGAGGACTTGATTTTTAAAGCAATCATCTATCTCATTTAAAATTTTTGGATTATGCATTTTTCTTGTTTTATAATTAGCAATTATAGAAGATGTGTGTCAAGTGTTGACAATTTGATATAATTGTTAATTATAAAACAAGAAAAATACATAAAACATCAATAGGAATAGAAGATTGTTTTAAAAAAATTTTCTCTTTTTTTTTTTTCCTTCCCCCCCCCCCCCCCCCCCCCCGCAACATCCAAATGAAAGTCAGAAGACATGTAGAAAGAATTTAAAAAAATTAAAAACGAACATAGCGACCTAGAAATTTTTAACTGGGGATGCGATAATGTCTGGAGCAATTAATCAAAAAATGAATTAATTGGTTGGTCTCCATTTTATCATCAAAAAATATAATAGGATAATCAAATTTTATATAACCTATAAAATCACTCAAATTTGATCCTTTATGAAGAAAGAAAGAAAAAACAGAAGATCAGTTTAATGTTTTCCAAAATATTTCTAAGCAACACTTTAAACTTTCATAGATCGATTTTAAAAGTCCTAAAAACGTCAACAAAAAGGAATAATCTCAAAAAACTTCACAAATACTAATCAAGTTATTGTTGTTTTTAAACAAATACGAAGAGTAAAATAACTTCATTACATCCCCGTGAAATTACATTTTCTTAACGCTCCTCTTATTTTCCTCATCTATCCTCTTTAGGCCCCCCCTTCACTGATTTGAGCGCTAGTCCTTTTGCGTCTCTCTATTATTATAACAAAGATATAGACAGACTAATAACATGTTCAAGGAGAATACTTGATAAGCTTTGGAGTCAAATATCTTTGATGCAAATTCGATTTAGGAAGAGCTTAAAGTCTGTGCACGAAAAGCACCTCATCAAACTACTAATATAATATCAAATAGGAATTTTTTTTCTTTTTACTAAATGCGTCAAAGGACAGAAACTTGTGTTTATTTGTGATGACAATGAAAATATTTTAAATAAAATTTTTAGAAAAGTCGTTGTTTTTACCTTATCGCAGTACAGCCAAAAAATGTAGACATCATGGAGTGGCAGGTTCCTGCTATCGAAGACATATTTATTCGGCATCGGCGGCATCTTCACTGTATTTTCAACATCGTTCTCGGCCTCCAGGTATCTAAAACAAGAAGAAAATATTTGATTAAGAAAAAGACAGGAAATTTTTTTATTTAGAAACGATTTAGTAGATCTACTATTATTTCAATATTTTGGTAAATTAACATTATGTTCCTATCGGCAAGACATACTATAATTTTTTTCAGTGGATTGGTGCAATTAACGATAATTTCTTGAATTGGAAGATTTATTGCAAATTTTTTGTACCCAAGGTATTATAGGTCAGTTTGTAATAATACTAATAATAAAAAAACGGTATTTTTATTTGCAGATTTGGCTACTGCACTAGCAAGCAGTTTCGGTGGAAATCAGACCTGAAGATGGTGAATGAGCTAACAAGTAGTTTCAGTGGGATTCATCCACCATTTTCAGGCCTGATTCCCACCGAAACTCCTTCCTAGCACAGTAGCCAAATCTGCAAATAAAGCGAAAAATAATAAGAAATACAGTTTTTTATTATTACTACAAACTGATCTATAATACCTTGAGTACAAAAAAGTTACAAAAAGTTTGCACTCTCTCTCTGGGTATGGTATTACCATGGTCAATGTACTGCAGAATTAAAATCAATTATCCCACCCAATGCAACACATACACGGAACACAAGGGAGGCATCGACCCAGCATCCCTATGCTGTTCTGATCAGGACTAACAGAACTAGTCAATTCCATTCTTCCTTTATCCCCGTGACCTCCCACGATTGGAACAAGCTCCCTGCGTCTATCTTCCCTAAAACCTACAATCTTCAGACTTTCAAGTCCAATATCAACAGACTTATTCTCAGTTCCCGCAGGTTTTTTTTTTTAACTATATTCTTCCATGCTGCATGTGACCACTGGTCATTATAGGTCTTCGGACCTTATGCACCCATTCCAAAAAATAAATAAATAAATCTTCCAATTCAAGAAATCATATTTTAATTTCGGGGATTGATGAATTTGAGAAATACGTCATATAAATATTATGATAATGTTTTTTAAAAAGAGAATAATTAATATCAGGAATGAAAGTAGGAAGAAAATGCAGCCATAATTTTTCTTTAAAAATATATTTCAACAGCTAGCTGACGTTTCGGCTTTGGTCAAAGCCATCCTCGGAGCTATAAACAATGAAACGAAACATTTCTTTTTACAAATATTGCTTAACAATCATTTTTAAAACTTTTTTTTCCTAGAATGAAAAATCATACCTGCTGTTGGTCTTCATATACATACCAACATTGTTAAGCAATATTTGTAAGACCAACAGCAGGTATGATTTTCATTCTAGGAAAAAAAGTTTTTTAAAAAATGATTGTTAAGCAATATTTGTAAAAAGAAATGTTTCGTTTCATTGTTTATAGCTCCGAGGATGGCTTTGACCAAAGCCGAAACGTCAGCTAGCTGTTGAAATATATTTTTAAAGAAAAATTCTGGCTGCATTTTTCTTCCTACTTTCATTCCTGATACAAATTCCACCAGCCATAAAATACCCTTATACTAGAGAATAATTAATAAATATCAGTGTCTCAGTAATATTCAGTTGTTAATTACATAATAATTTGCCAAGGAAGATGTATGAGCCCGCGGCACATATATAATCTCAACTAAGTTTAATAAGGATGAGAGAGCAAGGAACTTTTGTTCTAGAAAACGTGTAGCCAACACGTTCTCGTGAACAAGTAAATTCGGCATCAGGTCAGGTGTAGTTGGTGAATTGAAAATAGGCGGCAAATGTGAGCAAAAAAAAAAGAGAGGACGTGGGCGTAAGGCCAAGGCGGAACAGCTCTAGGCCCAAAGGGAGAAAAATAAACTATTACGTCACTAAAAGACACAATTATCTATTATTGTATTGTTGATTTCTCTTTGAAAGAAAGAATTTTATTTTATCATATGTAATATATGAATCATTCGTTTAAAAATAAATTTTGAAAACTAATCCGATATAATTTTTTTTCCTTGAAAATTTTAGTAATCAGTACTTTAAAAGAAATGATTAATTCCAAGTTGAATTAGTCAGTATAAAATCACGGAATTATGTAAATAGAAAATTTTGTCTCTGGTGAAGAATTTTTCTTTAGTCTTCAGCATAGACTTAAACTTTAATTAAAATATTTGAAGGTTTACTACTTTGAAATTGATAATTCTCTTTCGTTTCCTTTATAATTTTTGACTTTAAAGATACTCATTAATATTTGGGGGGTTCCGGCAGATTTATTTATAACATTTAGTATTTAAAGTCTGGTGAAGTAATGATAATCAAGGGTCTCTGAAAGGGAAGGGGGAGGGGGAATTTTAAACCACCCACTCCACCGAAATATCAAAAAAATAAAAATTTAGGAAAAGAAATAGTGTCATAATTTTAAAAAACCCTGTTAGAAATTAAAAAAAAATTTATTTATTTATTTATGGAGGAGGACTCCCCTAAAAAGTTTCCTCGCTATACTATTAATGTGGATAATAATTAGGAACCGACCGAATATTCGGTTTCGGTTACGGTTTCGGCCAGTTTCGGCCAAAAATCCTGGTTTCGGCCGTAGTTTCGGTTTCGGCCAAAAAGTAGCCGAACCTTTCGGCCGGCCGAAACCTGAGTCTGAAAAGATGGGATGAGACTCGCATGCAAAAAAAAAAGGTCAAATGATTTGCAAAAGCGGAAAAGGTGCGGAAAAAATTTAGTCTCCCTAAAAAGAAGGTAAAATGATTTTCACGGGAGGGGAAAAAATTTTTCGCACCTCGAAAAAATTTTTCAAAAAAAAAAAGGTAAAATATTAATAATTTTTTATAGAAAATACAAGTTTCGGTTTCGGTCCGAAACTAAGATTGAGGCCGAATATTCGGTTTCGGTGCTGAAAATCTTGTTTCGGTCGGACCTAATAATAATAAAAAAAATATGTACGTACATATTTTTTTATTATTATCCACATTAATATTATGGTGATCTCAAGTCCATACTTAAATTTTAATAGGTCGAATATATTTAAAAATTAAAAGGGTCCCTGGTCAGAAAATTTTTTAGAGGGGGAGGGGAGAAGTTCCATGTCTTTTTAGGCATCGAAGGCCTTTTAGACACTATCCCTGAAAATTAAGGGTATAAACGATTGGTAGCCAATTCAATTGAAATAAATTTTTTTCGCTTGGGACGGGAAGGGAACCTGGGTCCCGAGGCAGGAGAAACTGTCTTCTCTCTGAGTCACTGTGACAGGCAAATACATTTCAAAGAATATAAAATATTTTCCGCAAATTTATTTTTTTTTTTTTGAGATTTTGAGAAGGGGGTTCCATTAATAGAATCTGTATTTCCGAAATTATTTTCTCCTCTTATGAATATCTCTGAGAAAAGTAAATAAATAAAGAGATACAAATTTAAGGACAGCTGGATGAATATTGTGGAATTCCACGATGATCACACTCAATGAATATTTAACTTATGAGTCTAGACTGATATCGATACCGTTCATCCAAAGACCGGATGTTTCTAGGTTTATCGATGCACAGGGTGTCTATAAATCTTCTAGGGATATCTCTTGAGATATTTAGTTTGAGGCGGAAATCTTATGAATGAAATGCCAAAGATACGAGAATGTTAATCGTTTCGTAGAAGAGACGTGCCTATGAATAATATGAAATTTGTTTTTGAATGGAAGGAATGATGTCTAAGTGTGTGTGTGTGTGTTGGGAGGTCTTATATGTAAATACAATACAGGTGAGTATCCCCCCTCTCCACCCCACTTTTCGGATCTTTCTTGCTTACAAATTACTATCCCTCCTCCCAAACATTCTTTTCTTTTTCCTTATGACATCATAGAAATTGTCAGAACTAATATAAATGTTGAATAAATAAAGAGGACAGTCAAAAATAATATTTTTTCCTTGATAATAATTATATAATTTGAAAAGGGAAATATTTATCTTTTATATTATCTAAATAATATTTTAATAATATTATTTTCAATAATAATAAATTTTTTAACCCCGTTTTTAAAACAATACCTGTTAGTATATTTTTCAAATATAGAATAAATATTAAATATTTTCATAAAAATCCACGTTTGCCTATTTTTTCATCCCTTAAGGCTTTTTTTTTTTTAATTTATTTCCGGCTGCCTTAAGGCTTTTATATTAGAAAAAAAAAAATAATAATAACGATTGACTAAGCAAATACAAAATTTAAAATATTATGGAGGCTTAGGCCAGTATGAAATTTATCAAGTTTAAATAGAAGAATTTCGATGGCTGAGTGGCAATTATTAAGATCAGGAAGATGTATGGCAGCCAGTGATAAAGAAACTATTTGATTATCGTCGACGTTTCGGGATCACGTCGATACCATCTTCAGGACGATAAACTGTTATTGTTGCTTAGATAGATGTATGGACCAAAAGTGCATCTATCTAAGCAACAATAACAGTTTATCGTCCTGAAGATGGGATCGACGTGATCCCGAAACGTCGACGATAATCAAATAGTTTCTTTATCACTTGCTGGCTGCCATACATCTTCCTAATCTTAATAATTTATCAAGTTGTAGTATTAGTTGCATTTCACTTTATCTATTAATTAAAATATAGTAATAGAGTAAACTTCTTTGAATTTACAAAATGTTAAAAAATATAGCTGAAATTTAATCTGTGAAAATAAAGTAGCTTCTATTATTTGAAAAATAGGATTAAAAACATTGTTAATAGAAATCATTAATTAGCATAATAATGGGTAAATATAGACAATTGAATATCCCAATAATCAAGTTTCAGATACTCCATCCAAAAAATGCAATATCAACGTGGAAAGAAACATGAAGCCAGGAGAATTAAAAATTATTTTTGGTCGACGTTTCAGATGCCAATCGCGTCCTTCTTGAGGACCAAAGGTATTTAAGATATACACCTAGGTTTTATTGTATACGATAAGAAATATTACGATACCGCAGCACGGTAAAATGAAATGATAGGAAAAAAAAATAAATGGTCAATCTTTAGCTGAAAAATCATTCTTTCTAACTGTATATTCAACATAATTATACTTCTTAAGACAGAAATTATTCAAGCCACTAAACTTTTTCGTGCATGCCTCCCTATCCGACCACAATACACAAGACGTTGTCACGTCAAAACAAGACTCACTCTACTAAGCCTGTACGGGATTCAAATTCCTGAACAATGCGGTTCCAATCACCCGAGAGGTTTCGGTTCTTTTAATTTAAGAACCTTCTTCAATCCTTAGATCAGTATAAGAGCCTTATCTCTCTAGAAAATGACTCTTGAATAAAAAGCACCGAAACGTTTCCGGTGATTGGAACCGCATATGGAGTCTCCTGCACACAATTATCCATTTATACATCTCACAGTCACTATTTTGAACAGATCTACTAACTGCAGTACCACTAACAACAACTGGAAGTTCAACAATAAACATTATGAGACTATTTTATGTCGATGAGAGAAGTGGCTGTTCAACGATTAGAATGATAGACAGGAAGAGAGGATGTCAGCCAAAAGGAGTACCACTAACAACAATTCGAAGTTCAACAATAAACATTATGAGACTAATTTCAGGAGGGGTGGCTGAATATATATTGAGTAGTGAGGATATCCAAGGCAGTCCAAAAGCAATAAAGAAAATTATATTTATCTTTAGCTTTATTTCATACGTTTGTCGACGTTTCGGCCGATATTCCGGCCTTCATCAGGACAAATGCTGTTTGCCTCGAGCTCATAGAGGCTCTTGGCAACTCCTGACAATCCGTTTGAGTGAACATTCGTCAGATGTCATGACTTCTGGTTCAAACGCATTGACAGGAGTTGCCAAGAGCCTCTATGAGCTGGGGGCAAACAGCATTTGTCCTGATGAAGGCCGGAATATCGGCCGAAACGTCGATAAACGCATGAAATAAAGCTAAAGATAAATATAATTTTCTTTATTGCTTTTGGGCTGCCTTGGATATCCTCACTACTCATTATGAGACTATTTTATGTCGATGAGGGAAGTGGCTGTTCAACGATTAGAATGATAGACAGGAAGAGAGGATGTCAGCCAAAAGGAGAGCCTCTATCGAATAATAATATTTTATGTCTATGAACAGATATTAGCTTTTGTCACTTCTCTTTGTTACCAATGTAAACCAATATAAACATGTTTATAAAAATCTATTTTGGCAATAGCACATCACACAACTTTGAATACACTCGTATATATTGTATTTTTTAGGCCTACAGGAGGAAAAGAAAAAAAAAATAATTGGAATGATAAATCAAATGTGGAGATCCACCCACAAAGAGCAAGTCTGTTCGGCGTTTTTTGATGAAAGGCCCAGACAGTCGGCGGTTTTCGACATCGGCATCGCCAATCGGCAAAAAGTGACCAAAAGCTGAGTATCCTTGGATTTGTGTCTGGACCATCTGGCATCTTTTCTGTATCCTCCCGGCACAAAAGAAGTGGCCAAATGCAAATCAATAAATCAGACTAAGTCATAATAAAATACCTCATAAAACCTAAGGTGATTTATTATTTTCCCTCAGATGCAAAAGACCGAAGATACATTAAAAATGAAAATATTTGTTTATTTAGAAAAAAAAAGATAAATAAAAAAACGAGGTACGATACTGAGAAAATTCTAATTCGTTCTATTCAAAATAAAATACTATAGAAATGCATACTAATTTAATTTTTTGTGAGTTGTGAGCTCTCTACTAAGTTTGTTTTTAGAAAGTTAATCTATTATATTTGTCTGTTGACACATACAAGCACTCAGAGAATTAATAAAATTTAATATTCTATATTGACGTCAGAGGTGTGGGATCAGAGTCCTAAAGGGGAGCCCCAACTTGTTGTTTATTTCTGCAATTATATAGTAAATATAAATGGAAAAAAAATAATTGAAGACCAGCTACCAAAAGGTCACTGGCCCTTGACCTATGGATCAGAGGTAGAGTATTAGCATCTGATGCCAAAGGACGAGGGTTCAGCCCAATGTGCGTCGGTCTTCAAAATGGACTGATAACTTTAAGAAGACTTTATTGAGCACGCAAGAAATGGCAACTGAAAGGGATTCATCTCTTCAATCGGAGATAATAAATATATAAATAAGCGAACTTATTAAAATTTAAGATTGCAACAAAAAACAGAAATTTTTATCTGTTAAACAAACAAACATCCTAAAACGATTTGTGAGAAGAGGCTGTCCAACGATTAGATTAATGGAAGAGAGAATTGCAACCAAGCAGGAGAGTTTCTATCCAATGAAAATCTCAATACAAGAAAACGTTTCGGCTTTATTTAGATAAGATCATCTTTAGTTCTTATCAGAATATTGACAAACTCAATTGAAAACACCAATCTACCTGCATCTCAATGGTGTATTCATTAAGGTGCGCCTCTCGAAAAGCCGTTAGAAGACAATTCAGTAGCGAGTTACTCTAGGCGGCAAGAGATGGCGTTAGTTTTTACCATAGGGCTACAAGGGATTTATTCCATTTCATTTGAAAGATTCCAGCTAATTAATTAAGGGCAAAAAATTAATTATTTTTTAACACAATGATTACTAATTTAATTAACTACAAGATATAAAGCGAATTTTTAAAAAATATCTTCTATTTAATGTGATTAATCTAAAAAAAAATTTCATTTTTTCGAAAATCAAAAAAAGGGCTTCTATAAGTTGTAGATATTTTAAATAGCTTTAATTTTAAAAAAATTTGAGGTCGATAGCTTCAAAATTGTGGCCGCTGGAATCTCCCAAAATTAGCACCTCGAGACGCGCACCTAAGTTTGCCAATATTCTCACGAGAATTGAAGATGGTCTTATCTAAATAAAGCCGAAACGTTTTCTTGTATTGAGATTTTCATTCGATAGAGACTCTCCTGCCTGGCTGCAATTCTCTCTTCCATTAATTTAACAGTCTAAAAGTTCATTTGTAGCTATCACAATACTGAAATAATTTTGCCAAGTGATCATGGCATGGATCTTTGTAAAATTTCATAATTAAGCATCAGACAAAAAGATTTCTCAAATGTACAAAGAAAAAAAATGACAATTCACTTTAAGATCAGTAAAATACCATTTTCAAAACTTGATCAAACTGGAAAGAACTGGATGTTGAGCATTGTATATTACTTGTCTTGTTCTGTACAAAGGTTAGAACAAATTATTGAGAAGATAATAGAATATATTGGCTGCTTGAGTTTCGGATAAAAATTTCAATTCAGAGAATATCTATAAAACAATATTTTCATTGTTTTTGGACATGTATATTTTTAATTTTTGATAAATGGCGATTCACGTACAAATTCCGAGCATGACTTGCCGTTTTAAATTCTTTTGATACAGATAGTACATATTTCAACGCTATTTAAAATTCTTTTTTTTTGTTGCGCGTTGAATAAAATAAATTCATTTTTAAACGGCTAAAGGCGTTTTATTTTTATTTATTTATTTTTTTATAAATAAATATCCTAATATCGTACATTTATAATGAAAATATTTTCCCACGACTATAGTTATAGGCCGCATGAAGAAGAAAGTACATGTCATGAATCATTTCTTCTTTCTCAATTGGCGTGGAACGGAGCCAAAATGAGCCAGAGGCCCCTTCCGGGCGTGCTGCATTGCATCTTCATATGATTAGAAGAAAAAAAAAATACCTGGATAAATAAATGCATACGTCGAATGATTGCATAAATGATTATCTTTGTGATTTCTGCGAACGGCTTGGCGCCAATTGGAAGGTGCAAATTTATTTCTAAGCAAAATGAGTAAGCAGTTTGTCAGCAACGCGGCTTAAAAAAAAAAAATTGTACAATTAGCGACGCCTAATGCGTAACGTGAGCGCCTAATGGATATCAAATAGCTGATAAGCTCTTTCCCCTACTTATTAGCGCAATTTACTTGGTATATAAGAAAATTGTAGCGTTTGAAGGAGCATTTCTTGATTGGTTGCGCTCACGAAATAGACAATACGGTAAAAAATTTTAGTAAGTTGCTTGTTAGTCTTTAAAAAATAAAATTTTTATGATGTCATCATAGTTCATGTGATTATTAAACACATAAATGAACATATGTTGTTGCCATCTTGGAATTTTTTTACGGTGCTCCAGAAGATTTTGTCACAATTTCAATCATATAATTAAAATTAATTTTATTCAAAATAATTTTCTGACAACTGCTACGTAAATTAATGACGATTGTTTGTTATATTATACTCTATTTAATGTAAATTCAGGGCGGATAACTTTAGTGCCAATGTTGGTGGTGAAATACAGATTTTTAAAAAATCTTTCGGCATCTGAGGCCTGAATCCACTTATTGCATTTGACAGTGTTGGTCATTTTTCCTATTTACATGTGAAAACAGGGCTTTAGATTTAATTAAATTTTCATTTAATTATAGAGAAATAAATAACACTAGGTTAAGTTTCATAACGTTTTTATTTTTAGCTTATGCGCATTTCGACATTAACACATCATCTTCAGTGCTATGACACAAATGTCGAAATACGCATAAGCTAAAAATAAAAATCATTTGAAACTTAACCTAGTGTTATTTAATTTTCTATAATTAGATGAAAATTTAATTAAATTTAAGAATGTTTCAAGGGTGAATTCTTTGGATTATATTAGGGCTTTAGAGTTCGTCCATATTTATTTAAATTAATAAAGTAAAGTTATACGTTTTCAGATCACTCTCTATAATGTCTTCAGTTGAAATAGGGATTACTTCTCCCAATACTAAGCCAAATTTGAAAATTTTATTTGGTCAAACTCAGAAGGAAAACATCCAAACTAATAAGGAAAATAAAAAAAAAGTTGTCTTTATTTATTAACTCCGATTCAAGGCCGATTAAATAAACACTAAAAATAAGGTAAATAATCATTGATCGAGTTTTACATATGATTATGTAAAAAAAAAATTTTTTCAAGTTCTGATGACGTAATTTTTATAATATATATTGATGACAGATGATTTGCATAAACCATAAGATCTAGTTAAAATTCAAATCCTTATTAACAATAAATTATTGTAATATAGGTTCAAGGATGTTAAACTAGCAAGTGGATTATTAAGAAAATATCGAGAAATACAGCCTATGACAGAAAATATTTTTTAATTTCTTTTACCTATATACATGTATATATAGAGAGAGAAAGTACTGCGATCATGTCGAAATTTTGATGGATATACATGTTTTGAAGTCTCTTGAGTCCAAAAAAGTGGGTCCCGCAAATTTGTCTGACTGTGTAACAATTTTAAGTATGAAAGAATTGAGCTACGAGATTGAAATTTTATATTTAAGTTAGGTACCCTCCCGGACACTCAAAATAAGCTTTTGAACAAAATCGGCCAAAAAGTACTAGTACTTTACTGATGTACTTTTTCAGTTTTTTTCGATTTTCTCAAAATTCGCTCCAACGATTTTGATTAAAATTCAAAAATCAATTATTGTTTACATGATCTTTAAAAAATATATCAGTAAAACTTTTCGTAAAAATTGTTTGAAGTACATGTAATGTATGTAAACACATTTAAGGATATAAATAAAAGAAAGAAAGAAAGAAAGAAAGTACACTTTGGTGATGTACTTTTTCAGTTTTTTTCGATTTTCTCAACTATGGGAAACCAAATATATCTCTACATAAAAACCTGGTGTGACGAGTACACAGTACACAATTTTCTCTTGCCTAAGGGTATGAGTAAGTTGTCACCTGTGCGACCATCACACCAGATTTTTCTGTATCAAGTTTTGGCCTCGTTTGTTTGAAATTTCTCAAGTGCCTCTCTAAAATTTCTTATCTCTTTTTGTCGCTTCCTAATTCGATGTCCAATTATACTTTGTAACTAATACAAATGTAATATTATGAATGTTAATTAAAAGTAAATTACAACTCTAATTATATTAGGTTATTTTTTTTTTTATATTTCGCTTAGACACGTCTTTAATCTCCTTTTGAGTGTAAGGTGTGTGTAAACAAAAGAAAGACGAAGTTTAATTACAAAAAGAACAATTTTAATTGAGACAAATTGTCGACTCCCGGCAGGTATCAAATACAAAAGGTAGACGGCGGTAAATAATAAATAAAGTAGTTCTTAGTTTTGAAATTTTAATTGAGATTTATAGTGAAAATATTAAATGAAAACAAACGAATTTTAGTGTTTTTTAGGTCAAATCAAATTTTATAAAAAAAAAAAAATATGATGGGGTCAACGTCCCACTTAAATATAAGATCCCGTAAGTATAATAGTAATTTGAATTAAAAGATATGTAGATATGTCGCGTAGATTGTAAAAAATCTGGTGTGACTGGTCGCACCACACCTTCGATAATCGAAAGTTGTAGCAGATTTTTTTGTGTCGAGATATATTTAGTTTAGTAGCAATTTAGCTCCAAATTGAATTTCGTAAGTAAAAAGTAAAAAGTCAATTGATTCAAAATTTCCATAGGCTCTGTGTATTTTAAATGCTGACTGCTTGTAATAAACTAAGGTTATTTTTTAAAATTTTTGGATATTTTATTCACAATAAAGAATCCTAAATAAATACAAAATCCCTTCAAAAGAATTGGAAAACAATTTTTTAAATGTGTAAAAAGTTCCAAAGGGGACCCCCTTTTGAATCGAAATTAACATGCAAATCCCCATAGGGATTTAACATTGACTATGGAAGGAAGAGCATAAAAATGAATTTGAAATACTACATCAGTAAAGTGTACTTCAAACAATTTTCACGAAAAATTTTACTGATATACTTTTTAAAGAGCATCTAAAAAATAGTTCATTTATGAATTTTAATCAAAATTGTTGCAGGGAATTTTGGGAAAAACGGAAAAAACTGAAAAAGTACTTGAGTAAAATACTAGTACTTTTTGTTCAAAAGCTTATTTTAACTGACAGGGAGAGTACCTAACTTAAATATAAAATTTCAACCTCATAGCTCATTTCCTTTATGCTTAAAATCGTTACAAACACCCAGACACAGACACAGTCCAATTTGTGGGACCCACATTTTTGATTCAGAACATGTATTTCCATCAAAATCTCGACATCGAATTTTTAACATGATCGCAATACTCTCTCTCACTATAAACGTAAAAGGTAAAAAATGTCATTACTTATGGCAAAAAATACGTGGGCCAAACATGTCAGTATTTATCAAAAAGAATATACCAACATAACTACAACATAAGAAGGAATGATGACCGTATTGTATTGGCATCCCACACTATTCAAACCACTCCGCCTTAGAAATACTTCCAGTCACAAAGACATACCTCAATTATCAAAACTTCAAAAATTATGAGGAAGACATTACGTAAAACAATTTTTCGAGTATAACGGCAATATAACACAAGAGAAAAGAAAACGAATAAAAAAAATTGATAAACTCCATGAAACAGACGAAGAAGAACATGAACAGATGAAGAAGACGATTCAAATGTAACTGAGAATTGGAACAATTAAAAAAAAAAATATGAATGGGTTCTTAAGAAGTGAAAACTGCTGCAAGATTGAGAGCTATAATTACAATAAAAATTTTTTGAATTCCAGTCTTTCAAAATATACCAAAAAGATAAACAGGAAGCATCTATTGAAATTGAAAAAAAAAAGTCCGTTAATTATCTCTTTACGATGTTGTTGCTTGTCCAAAAATTTGATGATATGATTAGTAGTATTTTGCTTTGTGTATTTATTTTGATTTTTTTTTTTTTAAATATAATAAATTTATTATCTCTCGAATGAAGTAGAGGTTCCTTTCTGTACATTTTCTTGCTAGGTCATTCAGGTATCTCTAATTCATTTATTGAAGTCATCAAATCAGATCAATTGGGCGTTTGGTAGTTGATTTTCAAAGGATAAAGGAGTTATCATTATAGGAGATCCATTTAGAAATGTCATTTTCTTTTTATAGCAACTTCTCCGATCTTATTGTATTTACTTGATTTTTTTTCTTTCTTTCTTTTGGTCATTTTCGTTCTATTATCACAAAGAATGTTTTTTTTTTTTATTTATACTTCTCTAAAACCACCTGAGGAGACAAGACCCTACCACACTTGTTCAATATTGATTAAATAGAGTATAAAGAACTACACTGTACAAAAAAATATAAATTTTCAATCGTTTTCCATTTACTGTCGTGCTTGAATTTTATATAACCAGTTTGTGAAATCAAATTCATAAACTACCCACACAGCACAAAATATTGCAGCAATGTTGCAGAAATATTGCGAATCTTGCATAAATTGCCAATTAATATTGCAGGAATATTGTATCAATATTGCAAATCTTGCAAAATATTGGTAACATTGCTGCAATATTCCAAGCTAGGAATATTGCAGCAATATTCCTATGTCCGCCTTTTTGCAACATTGCAGAAATATTGCAATGTTGCTGCAATATTGTCAATATTGAGCAAGATAGGCAATAATGCTGCAACATTCCAGCAATATTTTGTGCAGTGTGGGTAGTTTATTAAGTAAAAAAAATATGAATCAAATTTAAGTAGCTTAAAAAAAGTAAGTAGTCGAGATGGTCAAGGCGTCGTATAAATTCATATATGAAGGGAAGAAACCAAGAGCTCTGTCGGGTTCAAACATCTTGAGGAACAATTTTTTTAGTATGAATATCCCTTGAAAATTTTTTATCTTCTTTTTCTTTCTTCGCCATCATTAATCCCGCGGTGCGGGGTCGGCGGTCCTAACCTTAGCCCTCCATTCTACCCTATCCAATGCTGTTGTCTCCGACAGGCCAAGCTCGGTCATATCTCTCTTGATCCGGTGAAGCCAAGTCATCCTAGGTGCTCCTCTACGTTGACGTCCGAGGAGCCCCATATCGTACGCCGTCCTCGCCACACCACTACTCTCTTGGCGTACGACATGTCCAAAACAACGGAGACGCCATTCAGGCATCTTGTCAGTGATTGGCGCAATTGAAAATTTTTAATAGTGTAAGATAATATTTTTTCTTCCATAATAATAAATGCGAGAGGTCTAATTATTCAATAACGAACTTTAACAAATTTAATAAGGAAACAAAGACAAGGAAAAAAAAATGGGTGACAATTTTGACAAGCCGCCAATTTTTTCTGGGTTAGATCGAATTTCTCAACCTGGCCTTCCTTTCTTAATGCATTGCGCCGGCGCTCAGAATACTGCATTCAGCTGATGCATCATCTGTAGCCAAATGACGTAAGCGATGCGTCATCTTTTTGGCCTAATGCACCGGCGAAAAGAACTCATATTGGCGCCATATCTGGTTCTTCCCGTGAAAAAAAAAAAAACATTACTCAGATCACGTTCTAAGAACAACAACAGCCTTTCATTCATATTCAAATTGAGATTAATTACAGACCAGATGATAAAGAGAGATTAAACGTAAACAAGCTATTATTATATAATCACTTAGGCGCGCGTTATGAGCAAAGAATCTACGTAAACGGTTATAAAAATAATATAATTAAACATTTATTTAATGACTTGAAAGGGGTCTTTGTACTCCTTATTTAGGATGCAGTTAAACTCTTTTAATAATATTAATTATAAAAAAAAGGTACCTAGTCTTTAAATTTCTAAATTTAGAGAATAAATGAATTGCGGAAAAATTAATAAACCAACCAATAAGGAAAAAGTTGTTCACAAATGGATATAAAATTTCAATAATATTTTGGAATCTGGAAAATTTATATTTTGATTCAAGTCAAATTTTTTTTTATTACGATTTTTTCACTTTCGGTGGGACAGGATTTCGATATGGGTTGGGCAGGGACGGTTTGAAGAACATCCCATCCTAAGTCATTTAGAGTAGAAAAAAATTTTTTAGGCATTATAATTACATTAAACTCCTTAACCGGACTGGTCGGATACCCATTTGGCCGGTTTATCCGAGGTTTCGGTGAAAAATTGATTTTCATTTCATTTTCATCACATGTTTTCGTTTTCCTAACTAAGAGAGCTCAAGCCTATATAGTAGAAAAATAGACTGGGAAGCAAGCGAGTAAACAAACTTGGAAACTCTTTCCCCTCCCTTTTCATTATCCGAACCAACATATTGCACAATGTTGCACAACACAGTTTAATTAAAATATTAAAAAAAAAAGAAATTTATATATACTATATGGACGATGTTATGTATAAAGGAACCAAGCGATATTAACCTAAATCTCAGATAAAGGGCATTTCATTTGCATATTTGTAAAGAACCCCAATGACAATAACTATTTTTCTAGTTTTATACAAAAAAAAGTGCACAGAGTAAAAATGTTGTGATTTAAATAAAGAGGTAGATCTTTTTCCTTACAAGATGGCGGTCTTAACTCAATTTCGATCATATTGGCGCTTGGTTCCTTTATGCATAAGACCGTCCATATCTAATAAGAAAAATGTATATGTAGTTTATAATACTGATGGAATTGGGCGATAATCCAAGATCAGTTGGGAGGTGTTTTACTAGATTTACAAAGAATTTTTAATTTATTTTTACGTTTTTAAGATTGATATGCAAATAAATACAATTTCTTTTCATTACTGGAAGAGCAAAGTTTTTATTTATGAGGCTTTGGGGGAGAGGAGACAAGCAGCAACCCTTGCGCCCCTCCCCCTGCCCCCAAAAAGAGCAAAAAAATGCCTTTCTCATTTGGCCGATAATTTATCAAAGCAATGGCATTTCGAGCCGACAACCCTATAAGACTATCAAATTTCTTCCTTCGATTTTTATCTTAATTACATAAAATGATATTAAAATTCTTCTTTAGTACTTGAAGTGTCGAATTGCTATTTTTTTTTTTTTTTTTTTTATTAGATCATTAAAATGAATTTATAATTGGAAATTGGAGGAGCTTTATAGACATTTGAGATTTTATTTTCATTATTATAATATTATTAAAAGTTGCACTTGTGATCATATCAATTTGAAATAATATCAAATTTTCTTTTGAAATGAAACCGCCCGGGAAGAAGAAAATGCGACTAGCCTCACCACATTTATAACCCCAAAACTAGCTAATAAATAAAAAAATTATAAAATTGAAAATTATTTGAACCGATTTGACCAATTTCCTTTATCAATCAATTTGGATTAATATCAAATTTTCTTGCGCAAAGACATCACCAGGGAAGAAGAAAACGCGAATAGACCCAACACATTTATAATTCCAAGACTAGTTTAAAAAAAAGTGATAAAATCGAAAATTATTTGACCAATTTCCTTAACAAATCAATTTGGAATAATATCAAATTTTCTAGCGCAATGACATCAATCGGGAAGAAGAAAACGAGACTAGGCTCAACCCATTTATAACGCGAAAAGTTTTTTATTTATTAAAATAAAAAAATAAAAAAAATATAAAATTATTTGAACAAATTTGACCAATTCCTTAGTGGGAATGTAAATTTTGCATAGAAGCTTCACTTCACTTCTCTTGTGTATAGAATACACACGGTATTTTTATTTTCTCTATACCTATAGACCTATATGTTAATATACAGTAGAAAGTACTGCATTATGTCAAAAATTCGATGTCGAGATTTTGATTGACATACACGTTCAGAGGTCCCCTGTCCCTAAACTATCATTATAAAGTATTCAAAGCACGTCTTAACAAACTGTGAAATTAATTACGATTTGAATACTACTAAAAATGGGTCTCGTCCCCCCCCCTCCCCCCCCCCCCCCGAAATATTTGCTCGGCCTCGCAGCGCGAAAATTTAGGTTCCGCAAAAGAGGGAATGTTCCGCAGACGGAAAAATTTTTTGTATCTCAAAAAAAAGGTAAAATAATATTTTTCCGGACGGAAAAAATTTTGGTTCTGCAAAAGAGGAAATGTTTCGCCCGCGGAACATGGGCAAAAATTTTGGTTCCGCGGGCGGCAAAAATTTTTTGAAAATTTGGTTGCGCGAAAAAGAAAAATTTTTGAGATCAGGTCTCCCCGAAAAAAATTTCTATATACGCCCCTGATCGTATAAGGCAAGTCGTTTCCAAACTTTATGTTACAACGCCTCCCTTAAAAATATTTAATCGTATGACGCCTCCCCCCCCCCCATTTTATAAAACAAAACTTTATTCTGATTTATTATTTTATTTATAAAATTCGCGCCTCCCTAGGGAGGCGTTTGTAAAACGCTGCTATAAGCTATTAAATTTTATTTTTAACACCCTGTATAATAATTTAAATAAACAAAATATAAATTAAAAAAAAAAAAAGGAAATGAAATTTTTTACTAAAGAACAGGTGTTTTTAACATGAAAGTCCTTTGATGAACAATAAATTGTAAAGAGTATTTTTTTTTTTTTTTTTAATTTATAATTTAATGACATTATTTTAATTTAATAATTATTATTATGTATTATGATTATTGGCATTTGAAATCTCTTTTTTCTTTTATTTTATGTATTTTGGCATCCCTTTTAAAAGTGATTATTTTTCTCTTTTTTTTCTTACTAGATTTTAATAAAATTTTATTAAATAGATTTGCCTAGTTTCAGAAAGAAATGAGACAACTTCAATTGCTCGAATCTGCTTTTATATATTAATTTAAATAAAAAAATAAAATAAAAAAAATATTAAAAAGATGCTTTTTCCAACTCATATACTCAATAATAGAGCATTAAATATGATTGTTTATGGATCTTGAAATAAAATTACCAGAAGTTAAAAAAAAATAAAATTTACAAATCATATCTATTAAGAGGAAATTTATAATTATAATGGAACTAGTGGCGCCGACCGCATTCGGCGGAATTCGCGTCGAACCAGGGTGGGCTTAGCAATGGACCCCTGAATCAAAGGTTGCAATTTTTCAATCAACTCCATTATTTTATTTTTAATATATATAATAGCAGAGTGTCCGTCTTTCATGCTCTGTTTGGGCAACTTCACGTAGGAAATTCGAAACAAAATTTTATATGCTTAAAGAGGATCTTCTAGGGATTATAGAAAAGATTTCACTCCGAAATTCCTATATATTTTTTAGATATTAATTGACGAAGTTAGGATAGATTTATGTTTTCCATGAAAAATCAAAGCCAATTAAGTGATTAATCTCTCAAATTTTGGCGATTTGGGGGTCCATGTATTTTTCCTGGAAGGCCATAAAGTCCTCTATAAGACTGCAAAATTTAATTTATAAATTTCAACAGAAAGTTGATCAGAGAGTGATCGACTCTGCTATTATGTATAATAGCAGAATGTCAGTTATATGTAGGGGAGAGGGCGGGACATTGGGACACGAGGCACATTGGGACATTCGAATTTTAGCTCTACTAAATGTGCCCATTTTATTATAGAAAATGTTTTTTTAATAAAATGGGTACTTAATGCACCCTAACAGTCAAAGAGTACATCTCAAACTTTATATTTAGTAGAGCTAAAATTCGAATGTCCCAATGTGCCTCGTGTCCCAATGTACCGCCCTCTCCCCTATACATAAAAAAAATAAATACAGTATATAAATATATAGTTCCGGGTTGACCGAGCCGGAGCTCGGTCTTTTTTTTATAAAATTGTAAAAAACTAAAAAAAGTACATCAGTAAAGTACGAGTACTCGAGGGGCGCAATTTGATTTGTATAGAAGAAAATTTAAATTTGAAAAAAAATCTTTAAAGGGAATTTTAAGAAAATTGGAAAAAACTAAAAAAGTACTCCAGTAAAGTACTAGTACTCGAGGTTTTTGAAGTCGAGATCTAGGGCAATTTGTTTTCTAAACGGGATCTAGGAAATATTTAAGATTTGATAGAAATCTTTAAAGAAGATTTCAAGAAAATTGGAAAAAACTAAAAAAAGTACACAGTAAAGTTCTAGTACTCGAAGGGCGCAATTTGATTTGTATAGAGGAAGTAAGAATATATAAGAAAATAAAACATTTTCTATTCTATTCTAGGAAAATATTTCAAATTTGAACGAAATTTTTAAAGGGAATTTCAAGAAAATTGGAAAAAACTAAAAAAGTACACCAGTAAAGTACTAGTACTCGAGGTTTCCCGAAGACGGGACCTAGCGCAATTTGTTTTCTAAACGGGATCTAGGAAATATTTAAAATTTGAAAGAAATCTTTAAAGGGAATTTCAAGAAAATTGAAAAAAAAACTAATATACTGTATATACTGAATATATTTTATATATATATATATATATATATATGCGAAGATAAGTTTTCTCGGGTTGAGTCGCGTGTGATGTGGAGATTTACTCGACGTTTCGGCTCTCCTTTTGGAGCCATTTTCAAGAGTATGGAATTAGGTGGGAATTGTTGGGGTGGATTGTTTACGGGGTCGCAGTCTTGCTGGTCCCCAGGTCAATTTGGATGCCTCAGAGGCTTGGTTTGGTCTCTGAGAGCAGGAGGAAGGTTGAGTGTGTGTAATTGCGTTTGTGTTCGGTTTGGGTTGACTACGGGGCCTCAGTCTGCCTCCCCAAGTCGATGTGTTATTGGTTTGGTTAGTGGATGTGTTAGGAGATTGGGTTTGTTTCTGAGATTTGGATTGGGTGTGTGTATGTGTGATTGTGTCTGTGTTTGATTTAGGTTGACTTTGGGGCCTCAATCTGCCTACTCCCCCAGTCGATGTATTGCCGGATGTTTCCGAGGCTTGTGTTTGTCTTTGAGATGTGTTGGGTTGTGTGGTGGCAACCCAAACCGAACACAAACGCAATTACACACACTCAACCTTCCTCCTGCTCTCAGAGACCAAACCAAGCCTCTGAGGCATCCAAATTGACCTGGGGACCAGCAAGACTGCGACCCCGTAAACAATCCACCCCAACAATTCCCACCTAATTCCATACTCTTGAAAATGGCTCCAAAAGGAGAGCCGAAACGTCGAGTAAATCTCCACATCACACGCGACTCAACCCGAGAAAACTTATCTTCGCATACATCCAGTCGCGGAAACCTTCCAGAACATATATATATATATATATATATATATATATATATATATATATATATATTATATATATATATATAATAATTAACCCCAGTAGTACTGTTTTGAATATTCAATTTCTATTGTTATTTCTAACATTGAAAAAATTTCAGAACAACCACTCTATAATGTCATAAAATAAGTTAAATTCATTTGGCAATTATTTCCCTGATTTTCACTAAATTTTTTTAATGATTATTTTATTAATCAATAAAAACAACAACAAAAAAAATCCTATAAAATATTTTCTAATTCAGAGAAATTTTCCAATTGACAGCTGATTCCATTAATGGAAAAAAATCCCTCCAGCCACCTCATATGTGATTCATGCCTTCGTGGGAAACGAAATTTTTTATTGATTATACCCGTCCATAATAATTATATAACTAATGTATATGTTGTACTTTATAACATGAACTGTCTCATATGATTTGTTTTCATCCTTTATTGATTTATCACAAATCTATTGATACTGAATAATTAAATTACAAAATGCATTATATTTAAAGTTATGTTGGCTTAAACTTAATTAGTTCAAGAATAAAGTCAAAAGAAACGGCAAGGTATGGTTGAGCACTAAGAGGGGGCCTCAAAACGTGTATTTTCATCAAAATCTTGACATGAATACAATACTTTCTCTTTATATATTAAGATAAATAGGTAATCTAATATTTCAACACTTTCACGAATGATAATTTTAAGTGATAAGCAATATTAAAGCTCCACTAAACGTTCTATCATGTGATTATTTCATTGTTTTTAGTAAGATGGAAAATTCTTATATGTTTGAGCAATACGAGTTTCCATTTAAAATTTGTCATATAAAAACAATGAAATAATCACATGTTAAAACACATGGGGTCATAAATATTAATTGGCAATTGGTATAAATTAAAATCAAATTATTACTCATTAAATCAACAATGATATTAGTGGATTATTACTTTAGAAATCCTTACAAATATCAACATTGTTTTTAAAAAATCCCATATTATTAGAGGAAGGTTCAATTTTAAAGCGTCCCAACGAGTTTTCTCATGTGATTATTTCATTGAATTATGAAAGAAGTTGGAAATGTCATCTAGATTTGAAATAAAAGTTTAAATTAAAAAAAAAAAAATAACAATGAAATAATCACATGAGAAACGCATGTTGATGACCCCTCCCTAGACGTTAAAATAAATTATCATCACTAATCTTAATATTTATAAATCTTCAAAATCCCATTTTCCTGGGTGCCTATTATTTCATCAACATATAAAAATGTATAATCATAGAGGATAGATATATAAATTTATATGATGATGAAGTGATTTGGTTTAAATTAAAACAATGGCAGAAAAGTTCAGTTCGAATGAATGATTCTCTTTAATTTAAAAAAAAATAAACAAATAGGCCTATTAATTGAAAAATAAAATAAGATTAATAATAAAATAAAACAAACCACAAGAGATCGTGGGTACGACTCCTGCAGTGCCTAATTTTCTTCATATTATGAATTTAAAGTAAAAAAAAATGGAAATTAAAAATATATATATACACAAGGTATATAAATGTCAAATTGCTTTGTAAATAAATGAAAGATCAAGATCACTAACAAGATTAAATCAATCTCAATAAAAAAAGAAGAAAAAAAAAAAATTATTTGAAAGCTCTCATGATTAAATCATTAGAGGCCTCAAAATATTATATTTAGTAAATTAAATTATTAATAATGTTATTTTCGATAAATGCAGGCAAATATTTTTTATGATGGGTGATGAATCAGTTTATCATTTCCTCACATAACAATTCCCTAGATGCAATAAAAAAAAAAATTTGTTAATTCAAATTTAAGAAAATTGATTAGGTTTCTGTGAAGGTGTGTTTGTATTATTATTAGAGGAATTTTTAATTATAGGCCACATTTTTGTATTAATTATTTATTAACGTTTCGACTGCTTATTCTGCAGGTGTTATCACACTTGCTCCGTGTCAAGTGAAACTGAAAATTCCCATAATAATAATTCAAACCACAAAAATTTGAATAAATTGTGTTTGTATGTTTATAGCTTTAAATTATATTTAAAATATATACGATCGTAAACCCATGGTATAATAAATCAGGAATTATATAATTTTTTTGTACTAATTATTTAAATAATATAATTAAGGAATTATGTTGTGTATTCTATGGAATGAATGTGTCTACGGATGAGTGCTGTCATTTATCAAAAGTAACCTTATTAATAATTATATTTACCAATATATTTTATTAAAATATTAATATTTATTTATTTATAAATGCTACTCACACATTTGAGAAGAAAATTTCGATGAGAATATTGAAGGCAAGGTGAGAACACAACACAAAAAAAATTAAACGTCACTAAATCACAAGACCAATTTCAACTTGAAGCAACGAGTATAGAAAAAGAGCAAAGACTGTCTATGAAGGCATAGAGTATAGAAAATAGAAAGGAAGCTACATGAAGACAGTAACATTTGATTAGTAATTTATATATTAAAAAAATAAAAATAAAATAATTAAAATACCATTATTATTATTATAAATATTGTAATAAAAAAAAAAATTAATATAACAAATATTTTTATTTCGAATTTTTAAAATTCAAAAATCAAATTATTTTTTAGAGATGCTTTTTAAAATGTACAATTCAAAATTTTTCTGTTGAAAAATATAGTTAATTATTATTTAATTAAACAAATAATTTTTTATTTGAATTAAAAAAGGAGATAATATTTGAAAGAATGGCTAAATTGCATCCCATTTAGATTACTAATATATTTGGAAGACAATAATGAATTGAAATTATTAAGGGCTATCTTCAGACCATTTTTGAATTTAGATAGAAGAATTAAAATAACATAGCAGACTCTTCTTTTTTATTATAATTAACACCAGAGAATGGTTCTTTTGATTTTTTAAAACCATGATATATCTTATCAAAATAGGAAAGATAAGCAAGTTATAGCTGTAAGAACATCCCCAAAATAGATAAATAAGTTCCTGAAAGCAGACCCTGATAATGAAGATAACGATCCATTACATTACAATGTGATGGGTCCTGAAACTTTTTTCTATACACATAACTCTAAGTAATATTAAAATATTAAGACAACTAGGAAAAGTTTTAAATTTTGTTTTACATAAAAACTTTTTTGTCACCTTCTGTTGGATGTTGTTATGTTACATTTTTTTAATCAAGATATGACGCAACATCTAAAGTAGAATATATATACATCTTTAAAATAAATGTATTACGATCGGACAATGTCACCGATGAGGAATGTGGATTCGACGACAAGAGCGATGTCTGTTTTACAGCACTAATGATTGAAATAAACATGAGTTCGAAGGTTATCAACATAAAAAATAAAAAGATTCCACCGCTTATTATTATTCGAAATGAGTTGTTGGTAAGTTCCCAAGCAGAAGAGGCAAAAGAAGGAAGCTTCAATTGCCGAATGCATCAAATGCAAGTGACTTGCAGCAAATACTCAATGTGAATGTCATTTCATTGATATTTAAAGCACAATGCACTTGCTATTCCATTGATTTGATTTCCTGTATATATATACATGTTAAAATTAGGTTTTTTATTATTTGTATATCTTCTAATTTAAATAATAACATCTATATTTCTAGGTATATTTCTACACAGATTGAATTCACGAGCTAGGGCAGTTATTGGAAATTTGTTTTTATTATAATTCACTTCAAGCAAGGTTTGGGAATTGAAGTTGAAATCAGTTTTTATGGGGCCGAGGCTTAGCTGATAATATTAAGTAGACCTGGATTCAATAAAATTTCTGCTGGTTCTGACTCCAAGCCATCTCATTATTTTTTTACATTCGTAATTTCTATTTTTTTTTTTTTCCTATTCACACTAACATTCACAAAGCCTTTTCGGCAACTTAGGTCATATAAGACTTTAAACGATACCAGTTATTATGAATATATATATATATATATATATTTGGGGTCCAGGCATTCATATTTAAGTAATTTCTAATTAATATTATAAAAATTGCTGTGATTCAGAAATATTCATCATTCATGCGGCTTACATGTACAGTGAGGGACAATATCAAGTCCCACCCATGCGTTTTCTACCTGTGATGATTTCATTGTTTTTAAAAAAATATTATATATGTTTTAATGGAAACTTTCATGATTCAAACCTAGAAAATTTCTATTTTCTTTTATAAAAACAATGAAATAATCACAAGTAGAAAATGCATGGGTGGGAGTTAATATTGTCCCTCACTGTACTACCGCGTCTAATGTTTCATAGTAGCATAACAAAAGATTTTTAGAGCTTTTTAAGTTTTAAATTAAATCTAAATACTAAATTTAGTTTCTGGAAATTAAATAAATTCACTGTGAATTTCATAAATGAAAATTTTAATAGACTAGTCCAGGGGTGGCCAACCTGCAGCTCTTTGAAGGATTATTTGTGGCTCTCGATAAATGTTACTGAGAAGTACATTTAATCACAAAATTTTAAAGAATTATTAAGAGAAGTAAAATAAATGTGTTTAATTTTTAATATTTAAATTCAGTACACATTTAATTGTTTTCAATTAATAAGCCTATAATTTCTGTACAAATTTTTTTTTTAATATATAATTAATTGCATGCGGCTCGCGAAAAATTTCAAATTTTGAAAAATAGCTCGGACTATCAAATCAAGGAGCTTGGCCACCCCTGGTCTAGTCTATTAAATCCGGACTGTGATACTCTAGAATACCGGCTAATCCGGCATGTTGAAAAGCAACTTCTTAAATTTTTTCCAAATAAATAAAAAGATAATTCTATTTTTATTTCCCTTTAATATTGTTAGATATTAATATTGAGAAATAATTTTCGAGAACAAACCTTAATCCGGGTATTTTAATAATTTATTATTAATTAATATTTAATTTACAGTAGAGTCTTGCTAATTAGGACTTTGGTACTCCGGCATACCGGCTAATCTGGCGTGTTGAAAAGCAAAAAAAAATAAAGAAAAAGAATAAATTTGATGCATTTGCTCGCCAAAGGTCCAGGGGACTTAGCCAGGGGGGCCCCTGCCGAAGGCGGGCTTTATACCACTGGTAAATTTTTAAAAGATATGAGGTTGAGGAACGTCAATTGGTATATATTTAAAATTGATTTCAGCTGAGAGCTAAATATTAAAGAAATTTGAAAAAAGAGTATCAAAGGATAACTTTCTTGATATTTTAAAAGTATCCGCATCCTCTATCTCATCAAACAAATCAAATAAATAAAAGTAAAACTTTTTAGCCTAACTTGTATGTAAAAGGATATTTTTAAGAAAAACTTCAAAGTTTTTTCTTGCCAAAGAAAAAACTGTATTAAAAAAGATAATTTTCTTAAGTACCCTCCCCTAGCACCCCTTCTTTTCCTAAACTTCAAATAGAAATTAATTAATTTCGAAGCTGAGATTAAAAGGGATTAGACGGATTATTTATCTCGTAATTTATTATTCAACTCCACCCTAAGCGAAAATGATCTCATCATCGATTAGATCAGACAATTGTCTGTCTAACAATAAGAGAAGAAGACAGTAAAAAAAAAAAAAATAAATAATGCAAGAGATTTTTCTTGGAAAGGTGAATTATCTCAAAAGTGAAGGGAGACGCATGGAGAATTGTCATAATCAAGATTCGTGGTTAGTACAAAACGAAAAAACTTCTATGTCTAGCTCGGGTAACTCGAGGTCTATAATCCACGTACTCACTGGATTCTCTATCCTAATCAAATTAATTTCCAAGAGGTTCATAATTTTTTTCTTCTCAATTAAACACATTTTGTTCTCAAGTCACAATACAAAATTTCATATCCAGACAAATGTTTTAATATTTTTCTCCGATATTCTTCTTGAATGATAATAAGGAAATATCATAGGTATATAAAATTCTTGACCTTCCCTGCTGCCCTTTGGGATCCCCTCGGATAGATTATATCACAGCTCTGGGATTTAACACGTAAAGATGCAAATTACACACTAGGTAAATATATATACATATACAAAGAATACAAATGTGCTAATTAAGAACAAAAAGAGCCCTCGGGCTCGGTGTAGTTGATAGCGTGCCTAACTACTATAACCCCAGGCAGTCCGATGATTTTATTTAAGCCATTTGGATACCAAATGGCTTAAAAAGAAATACCTGGACCCCCAATAGATATATCAATAATTAACAGTTATCAGTTAAATGGTCTAAGTTGCCGACAAGACTGTGTGAACGTAATGGTGAGTGTGAATGAGAAAAAAGTGTGTGTTTGAAAAAAAAAAAGAACGCAAAGAA
>JAKCPI010022138.1:0-18054 GCA_023213315.1 Euborellia annulipes | reverse complement strand
ACGAGGAGAAAGAATAATTGGGCGATTTCAAGAGAGATCTAGAGATAGAAGATTTTTTCAATCAAAGAAAGAAACCAAATGAATGAAACGCAAATCAAGCCATTGCTGCTCAGGGAAAAAGACGATTTCAAAATAGAAACGATTTATAAATTAATAAATAATATTTCCAGCACTCATTTGTTTTTAAGGATGGGTGAAGAGATGGCGAGGGGGTGGAAAAAAAGTAAGTTTATATCGTAAATAAGTTTATTGAATTTCCATTTTCATTTTTTTTTAATGAGAATTTTTTTTTTGAAGGAGGAATTTATGAAAATCTATTCGCCTCTCATGGCCAACTTCAAAATGAAGTTTGGCTCCGTTATTAGAAGGCATTGGAAATTGGAAATTTTCTAATTGAGAATCAACCATTAAATTAGGCTCTAAAAAATCATAAAAATTACACCGGTCGACACGGCTTTTTCTTCACAAGAAATCTGATTAGTGAATCTAGTACATTTATTTATATTGAATTCAGATAAGTAGTAAAAGGCACAGGCACAGTTTAAGAGATGTAGAAAAAATTGTTATTATATATTATGTATCTTTTATTAAAGCATAAAAATATATAAATATAGGCCAGATATAGGTTAATACTATATCGGCTGTTAGACTAGCCTGCCATCTATTGCAAGAATGCTGAACTAATTTGACAGTTGGTTTTTAAATAAATCATCTAAGTTTATTTTAGATTTCTTAATTAATATGTGATTAATAATAACAATAAATTCATTTTTAAATTTAAAAAAAAATTAAAGATTATTGGGACAGATTGTTTTTTTTTTGTATTTGCTTGATAACAAAAAAATTAATTACGATAATTTTTTAATAAGTCATAAAAAGAATTATAGCTCGATGTCCCAATAATCTCTTATGAATTTAATTCATTTAAAAAAAACCCGCATTGAAAAATTCCTTATAATAGTCTAGTTTTTTTTAAAGTACGTTTAGACGTCGCTCCTGAACCCCCTTAAAACGGGTTCGGACCCAGGCAGTCCGATGATTTTATTTAAGCCATTTGGATACCAGATGGCTTAAATATAAATGCCTGAAGTGTGAATGTTTAAAAAAAAAAAAAAAAAAAAAAAAAAACCCTCCTAGCCTTTTACCTCGTTTTCATTAAATTAAATAGAGAAAGAAAAAAAAATAATAGAAAATGAATCTCGATTGATGAAGCGAAACATCGAAACGGCCAAATGAACGAACAAGAGAAGTCTGTTAGAGTAAAGGGCATTTTCGATTTCAATCCGTTCCAGTTCAGAGCATTGCAAGATTTAATAACGAGATACCAAGTCAATTGATTGGACCTAATTTAATAAAAAATAATATTTCAAGATTGTCCGCTCGCTTCTGGTTATAAACAACCTCCTCGCTATGTTCAATTTTATTTTATTTTTTTCCCATTTGATCATAATTTGTTGATAAAGTCTCGGCATTAATGGATGTTTTAAAACAACAGGCCGATTTCTATATTATAATTAAACTTTTTTCTCTGGGTTGGCCCCACTGATAGCTACTAATCCAAATGAATGAAAAGAAAATGTTTGTAAATATTTGATCATTAAAACTTACAGAAAGTACAGGAAGTTTCATCTTCTGAGGCCTCGACGTGAAGATGGATTCCCTAAAACAGGAAAAATTAAAAAATTAATTATCATCTAAGTCCATGAATTATAATAATTAAATGAGAAATATTAAAAATTCTTAAAATTCGATGTCAAGATTTTGATGGATCTTCACGGTTTGAGGTCCCCTGAATCCAAAAAAGTGGTTTTCCCGACATGGTCTGTCTGTCTGTCTGTGTGTCTATCTGTGTTCACTTTTAAGCATGAAGGAATTGAGCTACCAGGTTAAAATTTTAAAAGTTTTAAAGTTAAACACCCTCCTAGGGCGTGAAAATAAGCATTTGAACAAAATCGACCAAAGAGTACTAGTACTTTACTGATGCACTTTTTCAGTTTTTTTTCGATTTTCTCAAAATTTGCTCCAACGATTTTTTTTTTTAAATTCAAAAATCAATTATTTTTTAGATTCTCTATAAAATGTATATTCTCATTTTGCCATTGAAATCTTCTGAAGACCACTTTACTCTTGTACTCCATAGAACAGATAGGAGAAATGGATGCCATGGTAACAAAATATAAATATTTTCCCATACTTATACATTTTACATCTTGAAAATCGAATGTACCCTACTGTCGGAAACTAAATATATGTCGACACAAAAAATCTGGTGTGACAAGCACAGAACACAACCTTCGATTACCGAAGATAAGAGAAAGTTGTGTGCTGTGCGACAGTCACACCAGATTTTTTTCACTTTGACCCTCATAGGAATATAACTTTCATCTCTCTTTTAAAACCTAAACATAACAGACCAATCAACACCCTTTCTAAGATAGGTTAGTGAACATATGTGGCATTCTTAATTCCTCAATTTTAATGCTTTATTTTGATACTCAACTTTCATATTTTATTTTAATCTTCGGTGGAGTATCTTCTAAGCACTAGTTAGAGAGTTTTTAAAAATTCGAAAAATCGACTTTCAGAAATGATTAATCTTGCGAGAATCGAAAAATATCAAGTCGATTCCAAAATTGAAAATCGTCTTTTTGAAGGCCTTTTCCATCCCTAATCTTTTTTCTTTGCCTTATTCCCGCAGTACGGGGTCGGCAGCGGAATAGGTTTTTTGCGACCGGAAGGAAAAGAACAGGCCAGCCCGTCGCACGGTCTGGCGCCTGTTGAAAATATAGAAGGAAGGGACAGAGAACAGAAGGACTGCCTGTCCCAGCTCGGGCAGCTCGTGATCACCATCCACGTACCCACAACATGTGGGTCCCTGAGCGAAATATTTATTTAATTATAAGGCATCAGACCTTTTCATTTCATGAAAATTATTTTTTTTAATTGAAATTTTAACCAAGAAAATTATTTTTTTATTAAAATTTTAAGGTTTAAACGGAAAGGGCCCGGATTTATAGCTCCTCCCCTGCCCCCTTGTTGCGGGACTGACTATACTTATAATTACGATATATATTGGCGTAAAGGCATATTTATTTATATTTGGTAGCAAAATGGTTTAAATAAATTCCTGGTTCCATTCCCCTAGACTTTGTTTTAGATTATCAATATTGACATTTGTCAACATCTCGGCCAAGGGGAGGGGAGGGGTGGTTTGTTGTGTGATTTATACTATTCCGAGTATTTTAATGTGATCTTTGTTGTAGGTACAAAAATTTAATCAAACAATAAATCCATTTTCTATTTACAAAAAGTTGGTGGTGGGGGTGGGGGGGGGGATTAATATGCCGATTTTTTTTTTTAATCTAGATAAAAGAGTAATAGAAGTGGATTAATTTTATTTATTTAATATCATCAGTCATTTAATATTAAATATTATATAAAGCCAACAAAATGATAAATAATTTCGAAAATGCATTCGTTAAATATTAGCATTGCAATATCCTTTTGCATATTTTGTATTCCATTCATTCATTAGCAAATGAGTTTACTTTATCCCCCCATTCCTCATCTTTACATATATTATTAATTGCGAATGCCATTCACAAAGGATTTAGTGGAAAAATGCGGTTTTATTTTTTGGTGCAACATAAAATTAATTAATTTAATGCCATCATATCAAGTAAATTGTAATGTTGTTAAAGAGTGGAACTTTAATTAATAAAAAAGCACTTAAATAAGGGCATTATGGCTAATTAATAAAATGCCTCTCCAGGATCAATTTCCAAATGGATTTAAGATTTTTTTTTTTTTAATATTATAATTAGAGACCGGATTTTAAGCAAAATGCTTATTGCTGAATTTTATAAGCAACCATTAGATATTTAATTTCTATACGAATTAGGAAAAACTAAGTGCATTGAGATTACATTTTTTATGCTTTTTTGAGTTTTCATGCTTTTTTTCCCTTTTCGTGCTTATTTGAACTTATTTTACGAATATTTATAATTTTTTTTTTTTATTAAAAAACACTTTTTCCCATTCACACACGCATACACCAGGGACGTATATAAGGGGGGAGGCCCCCCCCCCAAAAAAAAAAAAAAAAAAAAATTTTCAAAAACCCCGCAGTGCGAAAAAATATAGCCCTGGAAAAAAAATTTTTTCATCAGGGTGAAAAAATTTGGTTCCGCAAAAACAAAATTTTTCGCAATTTTTCTTTAAAAAAAAATTTGTATACGCCATTGGTATGAGTAAAAATTGCTTATTAGATGCTTTTTTCAACTTTTATGCTTATTTAACAACTTATTATTCAAGATTTTTTGCTTTTTAAAACCATTTTTCCACTTTTTTATGCTTTTTTGTCCGGTCTCTAATTATAATAGTATCAGATATTATAAATTTGTATAATTTGTTAGATTAAAATTTAATTTGCAATCCCTTAGATTACTAATTTTAGGTTTTATTCAAATGAAAATATCAATTTTATAAATGAGAAATTAAAAACATCCCCTGAATGCCAAAAATCATGCATTAAATTAACCAAAATTGGACGAATAATTTAATTCTTAATGAGCCGCAGTGGCACCTTCAACCACTAGATGTTCAGTAGGTGAAATTAAAAATTCTTTAATTAATTTTACACTTACAACTACATATTAACCTACAGATAATAATATTACAACAGGTGTCACATCAAAAATAGAAATAAATAATTTTTAATATTTTATTAAAAGTTTTGGCTGACTGTTATTTGCAAATTTATACAGTTTTGATCCTGGATCATCGTCAGAGCCTAAAAATACATGAATATATTACATCCTCTCTTTTTTATCTTATATTCTACAATCCTTCTCTGATCATATAGATATTTTAACTATTATACAGCCCCCGAGTTTGGCGTAGTAGGTAGCGTGCCTACCTCCTATACCAAACGTCGCGGGTTCGGACCCCAGGCAGTCCAATGATTTTATTTAGGCCATTTGGATACCAGATGGCTTAAATAGAAATGCCTGAACCCCCAATATATATATTAATTACAACGGTTATCGTCTAAAGCCTTATTAAATAGCCTGAGTTGCCGAAAAGACTGTGTGAATGTGAGTGTGAGTGTGAATGTGATGAGAAAAAAGTGTGAATGTTTTTTTAATTTAAAAAAAAATATATAAAAAAAAAAACTACTATACATATATATATATGTAATATACAAACATAAGTATAGCCCTATTGTCTTTTTACAATAATTATTTTAAATAATAGATTTTATTTTTTCCTTAAACTTTTTACAGAATCCATTCTTTGTCAATGATAAAAATCATATAATTACACCAAGATGTTGGCTTATGATAAATTTGTTAAATATAATTTTTCTTTAAGAATATATTAATCATCTACTGAACATCTAGTATTTGACGGTGTCACTGCGGCTCATTAAGAATTAAATATTGAAGTTCTCCGTCTCAGAATCCCGAAAAATATTAAAGGACGAATAATGTTTATAGAGGAATCTAGTAAAGACGCAGGGCCGCCGAGAGTCATGAAAGGGCTCTTTACTTTCTCCTATCTATATATGTAATATATAGAAAGTATTGCCTTCATGAAAAAATTCCATGTCGAGATTTTGATGGATTTACACGATTTGAGACCCCCTGAATCCAAAAAAGTGGATCCCGCAAAATGGTCTGTCTCTTTTTGTTCAAAAACATGAAGGAATTGAGATACGAGGTTTTAATTTTATTTGAGAAAGAAAAACGTTAGTTTTTCAGCAATTTACAAGGCAATATTTCCAAATATTTCGGAGACCCTTAAAAGTCTTATATGGCCCAAGTTGCCGAAAAGACTCTGTGTATGAGAGTGTGAATGAATGGGAAAAAAGTGTGAGTGTTTAAAAAAAAATGTACCGTATTGTTGTTGGAAACTAAATATATGTTGACCCAAAAAACTGGTGTGACAAGCATAGAACACGACTTTCATTTACCAAAGGTAAGAGAAAGTCGGGTGCTGTGCGACCAGCCACACCAGATTAAAATAATTTTAAATAAATACTTAACGGCTTTGATGGGAAATGAAAATAAAGGATTTTCCGGAGCCCATATAATCCATCCATGCAAATTCTATACTATTATTAAAGGATTACGGCCCCTCCCCCTTCCTCTAAGAGTATTATTGTGCAGGTAATACAATAAATAGGAGGCGTGGCCAGAGCGGCTGTTATCTCTCATTCTATGACGTCACATGAATCATGCCCAGAACAACAAATCGGATGATAAACGATAAGCGGTCCGGGAATTTCTATTCAATAGTGCGAAATGCATGAGGCTCTAAGGGATCAGGGGCCATCACCTGCTATTTGATTTAAACTCAATCTACAGTGTAAGCCTAATATTAAATACATCTACATATAGGTCTATAGGGATATTTTAAATTTTAAAGATATTTTAGTGCGACTGGTCGCGCAGCACACAGCTTTCTCTTACCTTTGGTAAATGAAAGTTGTGTTCTATGCTTGTCACACCAGATTTTTCGTGTTGATATAAGCTTCCGCCGATATTTTTGAATTCAAGATATAATTTAAAATTTATAAACATGGGAAAATATTTTTGTTACCATTTCTCCTATCTTTCCTATGAAGTACAAAAGCAAAGTGTGCTTCAAACAAGTTTCAGGGCAAAATGAGAATATACATTTTAAAGAAAATCTAAAAAATGATTTATGAATTTTAATCAAAATCGTTGGAGATAATTTTGAGAAATTCGATAAAAAAGGTGAAAAAGTACAAAAGCAAAGTACTAGTAATTTTTGGCCGATTTTGTTCAAAGGCTTCGGTATCACTTCCCAGGGGGGCATCTAATTTGAATATCAAATTTCAACAGACACACAGACAGACCATTTTGCGGGACCCACTCTTTAGACTCAGGGGTCCTGAAAACATGTATTTCCATCAAAATTTCGAATTTTTGACATGAAGAGGATTGAAGAGGAAAGCAGCCAGACAGGGAGCATCTATTAAATTAAACTCCTTTTACGTAAAAGGGTTCGGCCGATTTAATCATGCCATCTTCAGTTGCATTGGAGTTTTTTAGTAAATAGAGTTGCCAACAAGTGCGGATACAAGGGGGGGTAAAGGGGGTAATTACCCCCCCCCCCCGAGATTTGAAAAAAAAAAACTTTTTTTTCGAAAAAAAAAATAATTTATTTTTAATGTAAACTACTTAAAAATTTGATTTGTATTTATATTCTGGCAAACAAGTACAGAATGCGCCTTTAAATTACCGAAATTAAGAAAAAATTGTGTGCTGTGCGACCAGTCACACCAGATTACCCCCTCCCCCCTTAAAACACCTCTGGATCCGCCACTGGTTGTCAACAGTCTGTTCATAATCTTATTAATTTTACAATAGCCTATGTGTATAAATAACAATGTAAATAATTCAGGGGCGTATATAGAAATTTTTTCGGGGGGGGCCCGAACTCAAAAATTTTTCTGCGGAAAATTTTTTTTTAAGAAACTAAATTTTTTTCACACGAAATTTTTTACGGAACATTTTTTCTTTTGCGGAATCAAAGTTTTCCATCCTGCGGAAAAATTTGTTGCGCTGATGTCTGTATATCCCTATATATGTATATGTGTTTGGGAAATTTCGGGGGGGGGGAGCCCGGGCCCCCTCGCCCCCCCCCCCTCCTTATATACGCCCCTGAAATAATTACATTGTTATTTATACATTTATACACATAGTCTATTGTAAAATTATTAAGCTTATGATCAGACTGTTGACAACTCTATTTACTAAAAAACTCCAATGCAACTGAAGATGGCATAATTAAATCGGCCGAAACGTTTTGGGCAAAAGGAGTTTAATTTAATAGAGGCTCCCTGCCTGGCTTCTTTCCTCTTTAATCCTCTTTTTGACATGAATCCAATACTTTCTCTTCATATACATACAGTATATAGGCAAAAGAAAGTAAAAATGGAAGAATAAACGAATAAATAGTCCCTAATTGACTTTTTCTTACCTCATGTCAGAATAATAGTTAGCTTATATACGGTATGTATCTCAATTTATATAAAATAAAATTTTATTTATTAACATTCTTAAATAAATCCTTTTAAGAGATAACTGTATTTCTTCACTTAAAAGAATATGCTTAAAAAATAATTACACCCAATCACCTTCAACTTAAGATTAATTAACGTTAAATCGATCACTTCAATTATAAGAAAAAAAAAGAAAGTATAATTCGCAAGTAAGATATTAAATAAATTTTAATTGAACTTAACGATCAATTGTCCTCTTATAACGAATTCATTAAAATTTAATTAAAGAGGCTTAAATGATTCCGAGTCAAAGGGAGAAGGCCCTAATGGCCAATTACATTTTAGACTTTAATTTAAAGACCATATTGACGCTTAATCCATAGAAATAATTACGATATGTCGTCCCATAAATGCCTTTAATTAATTTATTACCCTCTCTGAAGTATTGCTGGGTGGGGGGGGGGTCATCAAAGTAATCAGGATAATCTAGTGACCAGAAGATAGGGTTAAATTCTAATAATAACCTTTTACTTAAAAAAAATATTGATTTTATCGATATCTTTCACTTCGGCATGTTTACCAGATAAATAAAATATTATAAATTCATTTAAAAAATCTGGTGTGACTGGTCACATAGCACATAACTTTCTCTTATCTTCGGTAATCGAAAGTTGTGTTCTGTGCTTATATTTAGTTTCCGACAGTATGGTACATTCGAGAGATGTAAAATTTCTAATAAGTATAGAAAAATGTTTATATTTTGTTACCTATCTTTCCTATGAAGTACAGGAGTAAAATGTGCTTCAGAAGATTTCAATGGCAAAATGAGAATATACATTTTAAAGAGCATCTAAAAAATAATTGATTTTTCAATTTTAAACAAAATCGTTGGTGCGAATTTTGAGAAATTCGAAAAAAACTGAAAAACTACCATCAGTAAAGTACTGGTACTTTTTGGATGTGGATCCCTGTGTGTCCCTAAAGGCTCACTATGCAGACTATCTGCGGGCATGTGGATCCCTCGATCATTTTTAATCATTTTTACTCGGGCACACGTGAAAAGGTTGAGTAACGCGCTACTCCAATGCTTCTTCAATGTAATTAGTATTTATTTTTTTGGGTATTTTCCCGTTTTAGAACGTTAAAAAATAAATTAATTACACCTTCTGCTTTTCTTGTTAGTTAAAAAATTACACTTTGAATGAATATATAAAAAAAAAAATTAATCTCCATCTCTCTTTCACTAATTCCATTTAAATAAATATTTTTTTTCCGCTAAAATTAATCCGTTTTTTTTTTTTTTTTTTTCATCGCGTTATATTGACATCTCCGACTAAACAACTCCCAAATGTAATTTTCCACTAAATTTCATTTTATAAAATATAAGAGGACCAAGGTTAGGGGTGTGGGTGTCGAATTGGGTAGAAGAGGGGGGGGGGGGGAGTCAAAATTCAACAACCTCATCAGGAAGTTATTATATTGAGAAAATCAATAAATGAGCCGAGCCACAAATTCCCTCCCTAACTATATCTATATATATATAATAGAAATCACCCCACCGACATCAACCCTTGACAAATAACCAACCCTCTTTCCAATCGATATTGGAAGCTGCAAGAAGAAAAATCTAATCAAAATGTGTCACTGAAGTTTTTATCCCTATTTATTTTAATAACATTTATATCTGCTAGCCGCTCCGCCCACCTTCGGCAGACCTTCGCCGTAATTTTTCGTTTCAGGCAATTAATAATAAAATACATATCTGGCTTATTAAAAAAATAACTCTTTTATCTTAAAAAAACATCTTATATTGTATTAGCCGAGTGTCCGTTAGGGTAGGTCGTTTTGCCACTTTTTTTTTCGGAGTGAAATGTAATAAGGTTCACTATGCAGACTAACTGCGGGCGTGTGGATCCCTCGATCATTTTTAATCATTTTTACTCGGGAATAAATTCCTCATGATAATAAAGTGCATTACTTTGTTGTCAATTAATCGCTAACTGCAACAGGTGCATCCTAAAAGAAGTAAACCTTCAATTATTTTTTTAATCTAAATAATAATTGATTTATGTATTTTAATCAAAATATCTATATAGGGCCTATATATAATAGCGGAATGTCCATCTGTCAAGTCAAGTTTTTCACTGGTTTTTGATTCTCTATTTCGAAAGAAAAGAAGAATTTTTTTTTTTTGAATACAATATTTTTTTTAGTAGAAGGAAAATAAACATGGGCGTAACTAGGGGGGTGCCGGGGGGGCCCCAGAAGGCTCGTGCCCCCCTCCCCCCAGAAAGCTCTTTGCCCCAAGAAAATTTGAGAAAATATGGAGCTTTCAAGCCCCCCCCCCCCAGCCAAATTCTTACGCCCATGAGAATAAAAAGAGAGAGCAACTAATCATATTTTAGTTTATTATTCCCTCAGTGCTGACGTTTCGGTCCTGTTTAGGGTCTCATTCATAAAGTGATCTCGGTGAGAACAGTCACAAAATTTCACTAGCAGACTATCATGATTACCATTGTAAATCATCTCACCTTCTACTCATATATAAAAAATATACATATGTTAGTTGTAGATAAAATAGACCAGCAGTATTTAATAGCCTATAGATGAAATGTTGAAATTGAAATTGATAATGACAGCCCTAAGGTGGTAACAATACATTATTATTCCACCTATTATTTCTATAGTCACTCTCCAACGTTAGAGTATCCGATACGACTTTACCAATTTTGTTGATCGGGACCTGACTCGTGTGGGACAACATCCGACTTTTTCAATCACTGTTTGATGGTTCCATAATAAAGACATTTTTGCAATATAAGCTTTATTTAAGTAATAATAACAAATAAATAATAATATTGAGATAACTTGTATTTTTATTAAAAATTCAGGAAATATATGTTGTCAAAACAAATAGATTCCAAATTTTTTAAATTAATAAGATATTATTTTTTGAATAGTCAATTAGAAATATTTTTCTAAAATTTAGTAAAAATATTTATTGATATAACTATAATTAGTTTTATTAAGTTTATTTAGAAATAAATTCTGAAAATAATATCATTCAAACATTTTTCTTTTCGACATACTTATATACCAATAACAAATTACGCACTCCATCGTTTTCCCCCCATTCTTTACACAACCTTGCTCTGAAGATTGCCCTTAACAGGACCGAAACGTCAGGGAATAATAAACGAAAATATAATTAGCCACTCTCTCATTTTATTCTCGTTCTATTAAATCAATTAACGAGCAGAATATTTGTTCAAAGTTTGCTTGAAAAGCTCCTTCCTTAACAAGCAAAAACGTTAAGTGTGTTTGTACGGTAAAATATTCTTTATTTGTTGACTACTACCCCCCCCCCCCCCCAACCCCCGTGGTCTTTTGTATTTCCTCATTTTCTCTCGAAGAGTATAAATGTCAGTCCAGCTGTCTTTAGGGATTTCAAGGGTATTCACTTCTAGGGGAGGTAATGATCGAATCCGAGAGCCTCCCGCGGGGATCGGTTTTCCCGGAAAAGTGACAGCCGTTCGCACCTTCTCTTGACATTTCATGTCAGACCTTTCCTTGCCTCCCTTCCTTTCTTTTTCAATTTATATTTAAGTGAAAGAGAAAAGAAAGAAAGAAAAAAAAAAGGTTTAAGATAAATGATTTTTTAAATGAAAAGTATGAAAAAATATTAAGAATTAATTTCATTTTTACGAAGAATGAAAAAGAAAAATTTTTACTTTGAGAAAAAATAAATATTTTGTACTCTCTGAAAATTCAATAAATAATAAGTACCGTTTAAAAATTCATTCATATAAAAATCTGGTGTGACTGGCCACACAGCACACAACTTAGTGTTCTGTACTTGTCACACCAGATTTTGCGTGTCTAGATATATTTAGTTTCCGCCGATATATTAGAATTCAAGATGTAAAATTTATTGTAAGTATGGAAAAATATTTATATTTTGTAACCATAGCAACCATTTATCCTATCATTCCTATGAAGTTCAAGAGTAAAGTGTGCTTCAAAAGATTTCAATGGCAAAATGAGAATATACATTTTAAAGAGCATCTAAAAATAATTGATTTATGAATTTTAATCAAAATCGATGGAGCAAATTTTGAGAAAATCGAAAAAAACTGAAAAAGTGCATCAGTAAAGTACTAGTACTCTTTGGTCGATTTTGTTCAAAAACCTCGTGTCACGACTCATGGGGAGCCTAACTTAAATATAAAATTTCAACCTCCTAGCTCTTTTTGTTCTTGAGATATTTTGTTCACAGAGAGACAGACACACAGACAGACAGACCATGTCGCGAAAACCACTTTTTTAGATTCAGGGGACATCAAAACGTGAAGATCCATCAAAATCTCGACATCGAATTTTTGACATGAATCCAATACTTTCTATATATATATATTAACATATATATAGAGGTAAGAGAAAGTAATAGTGAAATTGGATAAATATATTTTTTGAACAGTAAAAAATGTTGCAAATTAATATTTTTTTGATGGGTTGTCAGAAAAAGAGACGGAAACAAAAGGGCAATGAGGCATTATCAGCACTTCCAGTTGAGGAGAGAGATTTGCCAACTTGGAAATTTTGATAATTAAAGACAGCTATTGTTTGATTTATTTGATTTGTTCGGCTAATAAAAACAAAAAAAAAAAATATCGAAACATAGCAATAACTCTTTCCCCCTCTACTCACTCATTTGAACAAAACAAAAATGCATTTGAAAAAAAAAAGATAAAGTGATAATGAAATATTTTTTGTTCGAATGTCAATCCGGTCGAGAGGGTGGCATCAATTATATTTTTTTTTTTAAATAATCAATTCCAAATCAGTTCTAACTTAATCTTGAAAATAAATTTATTTTTAGATTATTATCACATTTTGTATTCATTATTTATTAAAAATATAAATTGGATTAATGATATAAAAGAGGATGCAGCCAATAAAAAAAAAAATAAAAAATATAAATACTTGATCTGATTGGCGTAAAAAAAAAAATAGGGAAAGTAATGATATCTAATCTTTACCTATTAATTTGATCTATTTTAGGGGCGTAACTAGCCATTGAGGGCGGGGGCAAAGCTCAACTGGGGCGCCGTTTTTCGTTCGAGCTTTTTTTTTTAGTAGTCTATACGAATTTCATTTGACCTTTTTTTTTTAGTATTTGAATATCGTTCGACCATTTCTTTTGTAATTTTTCTTCGGATTTGTGATATAAAATGAATTTATTATGAAATTTCAAAAAAAAAAAACCGTGACTTTGGGGAAAAAGCTGGAGATTTAAGTAAAAAGCAGGAAAGCCGGTGCTCTAGGGCGCCTATGTCGGTATCGAGGGGCGCCAAAGGCTTGATATAGGGGCGAGCGCCCCCCTTCGCCCCCACCTGGATACGCTACTGATCTAATTATAAACGCCTAACAAAAAACCAACAAAAGTAAAATAAGCTTATATTCTTTCAATATGAAATAAAACAAAATTCGTTTTAAGAAAAAATGAATTTTGAATTGTGATGTGTAGTAATAAATAGGCCTAAATATTAATACAGTATAAATAATGAAAAATAGAAGTAATGGAGATTATTATTACACTAGAAAACTTAGCAATAGTAAAAACTAGTATATATTATGTCCATGGGCGTAATTAGGGAATTTTATAGTGAAGAATTGGAGATATCAGCCAAATTGGGATTATCCAAATTAATAAAACTCCCAGAATAAGACGTTTCGGCCTGAATTTATTTGGCCATCTTCAGTTAGTGGGTTACAAAATTGTATAAAAATATTAACACAAATTTTTTTACATTCTATTATTATAATATATTTAACATTAACCCAGATCAAATAATTTACTTTAAGACAAAAAATTCTTATTGAATCAATTATCTCTGAGCTTGGGCACAGGAGCTATACTTAATTTTGTATGAAGCAAATAAATTTTATTATTGACGAGTCCTGGTTTGATCACATGTGCACTTGCACATGTGTCTAATTCCCAATAACTGAAGATGGCCAAATAAATTCAAACCGAAACGTCTTATTCTGGGAGTTTTATTGAACCTGGATAATCCCAATTTGGCTGTTATTTCCAATTCTCCAATGTAATCACATCACAGCCAACCTCAAAAGCGACTAGGGAATTTGGCCAGCCATCCTCGGGGGACCTGGAAGGGTTCTTATTGTCTTAATGCTTTTTACTTTTTTTTTACCTATATATTTAATAGAGGCCTATAGAGAGAAAGTATTGCACTCTCGACACAAAAAAATCTGATGGGACAAGCACGAAACAGCTTTATATTATCGAAAGTTGTGGGCTGTGCGACCAACCACACCAGATTTTTTATATTTACTATCCAATAACTTCAAAAAGGTTTACAGATATTAGGTTTGTTTGTTTCAAGCCCGACGTGGATGGGCACAAGTAGCCCAAGCCCACATTTCCCCAGATACACGCCTTCCCACCTGCTTCCCACGCCCTTGCTTTGTGAAAACCAAGATAGCCCTCAGGCTACTCTTGGGCTGTTCTGGGGTGTGCTTGGGCTGCCCAAAACCAACCAGACAAAACCCGACTCGCACGTTTTCCTTCAATTAGCATATGTCCCCGCCTACTTGTCGATAAAGTAGTAAGCCACTTTACCACCCTAAAAACTCAATAACCTTAAGGTTCGAAGCGAACATGTGTTTTTCTAAAAAATTTTACCGAGCTAACTTGTCGCTAACTTCAACCTGTAGAAAAACGCCGCCATTTTGTACTTTCTCTTACCCTATATTTACACATGCTCTGAATCACATGTAAATTTTGGCGTCCACTGGCACCCAAAGCGAAAAAATCAAACACCTGGGAGCGGGCAAGTGCTTACCAGGCTCCGCCCACTTGCTTGAAAGGAACACTAGGGAACTTGCCCATGGATGCTCAATTTTGAACCAAACACCTGGGAAATTACCCAAGGATAGAATGGATAGAATCAAACTAAGAGGAAGTTACCCTAACTCCGCCCACTTTTTCTAATCAAACAATGTTTTAAGCACATTTCGGGCAATGGGCATCCAATGTACATCTAATTGCGAAAAACGAACAAACCTATTGTAAAAAAGAATGATCATCAGCCACTTAACAATAGTGATTCCAGCCTACGGCTTGGAATTGACGGTGGCGTTTGCCACAAAATTATAACAACTACGGCCCCCTGCCCCTTTGAATTTTTTGAGAAAAGTTTCAAAGTGACAAATTTAATCACGTGATAATTCAGAAAATGAAGGTTCTATTATAATTTCACAAAACATTTATATTGTGATGTTGCTATGAAAATGTGCAATTAAAATGACTATCCAATGTTATGTCTATGGATCGAGGGAAGAATACTAAAAAAAAAAAAAAAAAACGGTCTCTTAATGGAAAGTGAAGAGGAGAATGCTGTACGACAAGATTTGAATACAAAATAGTTGATCATCATAGAAATAAATTTGAAAGTTGGATTCCTGGCGGAAAATAAGATTGATGCAAGTCAGTTAGAGAAAAAGCAACAACAACAACAACAACAACAAATAAATTTTTATATTCTTTCAAGGAGGTTATATTTTATCCAAGTTTAAATTGAATTGAATTCTGAGTGAGATAAAAAGCGATTTTCTAGTAGAAATAGAAATGGAAATTTAATAAATAAAAAAAAATAATTAACTTTGGAGACACTCACTATGCCGTTTGGACAAAATCATGTCTCTCTTGGTTGACATTTTCTATTTTCAAGTCACAAATTGCTACTTAAGGCATTCAACAAAAATTTGTTGAGTATTTATCAAAACAAATCTGACCCTTCCCTGAAGTAGCCACAGTAATATTTTGTAACAAATTAATTAAAGATTCTTCAGCTGAACGTTAAAATAGATTTAACTAATATTGAATGATACCCTAGGTCAGGGCAAACCCGCGTCTTGCGAGCATTTGAGGATATTTGTGAGGCTCTTCAAATTAAATCGCATTTTAATTATTTACAATATTTTTTGTTAAAGGTGTTTTTCGCGACATGGTCTGTGTGTGTGTCAACGACATGGTCTGTGTGTGTGTCTGTCTGCGTATGAACAAAATATCACAAAAACGAAAAGAGTTAGGAAGTTGAAATTTTTTATTTAAGTTAGGCACCCCCCATGGGACGTGACACGAAGCTTTTGAATAAAATCGACCAAAGAGTACTAGTACTTTACTGATGTAGTTTTTCAGTTTTTACTTTCTCTTACCTATGTATATATGTAATATATATATAGAGAGAAAGTATTGGATTCATGTCAAAAATTCGATGTCGAGATTTTGATGGATCTTCACGTTTTGAGGTCCCCTGAATCCAAAAAAGTGGTTTTCGCGACATGGTCTGTCTGTGGGTGGGTGTGTGGGTGGATGGGTGGGTGGGTGTGTGTGTGTGTGTGTGTTCAATTTTAAGCATGAAGGAATTGAGCTATGAAGCTGAAATTTTATATTTAAGTTAATCACCCCCGGGACCGGAAAATAAGCTTTTAATCAAAATCGGCCAAAGATTACTAGTACTTTACTGATGTACTTTTTCTCAAAATTCGCTCTAACGATTTTGATTAAAATTCAAAAATCAATTATTTTTTAGATGCTCTTTCAAATGTATATTCTCGTTTTGCCCTCAAAATTGTTTGAAGCACACTTTACTCTTGTGCATCATAGGAAAGATAGGAGAAATGGTTGCTATGGTTACAAAATATAAATATTTTCCCATACTTATAAATTTTACATCTGAATTCAAATATTCCCTACTGCCGGGAACTAAATACATGTCGACACAAAAAATCTGGTGTGACAAGCACAGTACACAACTTTCGATTACCGAAGGTAAGAGAAAGTTGTGTGCTGTGCGCCAGTCACACCAGATTTTTTTCAATTTTCTCAAAATTTACTCCAACGATTTTTTTTTAAATTCAAAAATCAATTATTTTTTAGATTCTCTATGAAATGTAAATATATTCTTATTTTGTCATTGAAATCTTCTGAAGACCACTTTACTCTTGTACTCCATAGAAAAAATAGGAGAGAATAGACTCGTCCCTTTTACCAGGGCCAGTATATTCTTTGGAGAGACTTTTGATATTTCCTCAGGTTTTATTTCAGCCCTTTCGAAAATTAGCCCTCTTTGACGGGTTAGTGCAAGGCATTCGCACATGATGTGTTCCGCCGTTTCCTTTGTCAGAGATTACAGAGGCGACATATATCGTCATCAACTCTGCCCATCTTCATTAGATGATATTTTAAAAGACAGTGTCCTGTTAGAAGACCACTTAGCCGTGAAAATTTGAATAAAATCGGCCTAAAAATACTAGTACTTTAGTGATGCACTTTTTCAGTTTTTTTTAAATTTTCTCCAAATTCGCTCCAACGATTTTGATTAAAATTCAAAAATCAATTATAGTTTAAATGCTCTTTAAAATGTATATTCTCATTTTGCCCTTGAAATCTTTTGAAGCACACTTTACTCTTGTACTTCATAGAAAAGATAGAAGAAATGGTTGCCATGGTAACAAAATATAAATATTTTCCCATTCTTATAAATTTCACAGGGGCCCCGGGCTTGGCGTAGTAGGTAGCGTGCCTTCCTCCTATACCAAACGTCGCGGGTTCGGACCCCAGACAGTCCGATGATTTTATTTAAGCCATTTGGATACCAGATGGCTCAAATAGAAATGCCTCAACCCACAATAGATATTTTCATGAAATAACGGTTATCGTCAGAGTTTTATATGGCCTAAGCTGCCGAAAAGACTGTGTGAATGAGAAAAAAGTGTGAATGTTTAAAAAAAAAAAAAAATTTACATCTTGAAATTCGAATCTTTCGATCACCGAAGGTAAGAGAAAGTTGTGTGCTGTGCTTGTCACACCAGATTTTTTTCAATAGGAATTTATGCTTAAAGATTTAAGATTCAGGCCCCCGGGGATTTATCCCCCCCCCCCCGTCTCCCCTGCCTGAGTGTAGATGAAGAGAAAGTCAAATTAGAAAAAAAAA
>JAKCPI010022137.1:0-15472 GCA_023213315.1 Euborellia annulipes | reverse complement strand
GAAGGTAAGAGAAAGTTATTGTGCTGTGCGACAGTCAAACCAGTTTTTATTTTTAAAGCAATAACAAAACCATAACCCCAACAAAAAAAGCAAATATTGGCCTATTCTTAATCAGGTAGATCATCAGAGCGTTTACAAGGGGGCCGAGGAAGTGCCCTCCCCCAATTTTTCAATTCTACATGTATATACATATATTCGGGGATATAGTGAATATCTATATTTTGTTTGAAAAAGTGCATAGTATAAATAGTAAAAAAAAAAAAAATGAAAAATATTAATAATAGTTTCGGGGTGACGGAGCTCGGTCTTTTTTTTATAAATTTGTAAAAAACTAAAAAGTACATCAGAAAATATTTAAAATTTGAAAGAAATTATAACGAGACAACTTGCTCCTCAATGGAAACATCAAAAAAAACACCAAAATAAAAATCTGGTGTGACTGTCGCACAGCACACAGCTTTCTCTTACCTTCGGTAATCGAAAGTTGTGTACTGTGCCTATCACACCAGATTATTTGTGTCGACATATATTTAGTTCCCGACAGTACGGAACATTCAAATTCAAGATGTAAAATTTATAAGTATGGGAAAATATTTATATTTTGTTACCATAGCAACCATTTCTCCTATCTTCCCTATGAAGTACAAGAGTAAAGTGGGCTTCAAGAAGATTTCAAGGGCAAAACGAGAATATACATTTTGAAAGAGCATCTAAAAAATAATTGATTTTTGAATTTAAAAAAAAATCGTTGGAGCAAATTTACAGAAAATCGAAAAAAACTGAAAAAGTACATCAGTAAAGTACTAGTACTCTTTGGCCGATTTTGATTAAAAGCTTCTTTTCCCGGTCCCGGGGGTGTTTAACTTAAATATAAAATTTCAACCTCCTAGCTCAATTCCTTCATGCAAAATTTAATTGGACACACACCACCCACACCCCCACACACACACCCACAGACAGACCATGTCGCGAAAACCACTTTTTTGGATTCAGGGGACCTCAAAACGTGAAGATCCATCAAAATCTCGACATCCCAATTTTTGACATGAATCCAATACTTTCTCTCTATATATATATTACATATATACATAGGTAAGAAAGTAAAAACAAATTAACAGTCCAGGGAGAGTTTTTTTGAATAGCAACATTACTGGGTGGATACTTAGAGACAGTGCCTCATAAAGAAAACTTTAATCATGAGGTATAAGAGAGAGTTGCACAGGCGATGCGTAAGCCTTAGCCTGGAGACAATTAAAATTTTTTTTTTTTAAACATTCACACTTTTCTCATTCACACTCACACTCACACACGCATTCACACAGTCTTTTTCGGCAACTCAGGCCATATAAGACTTTTACGATATCCGTTATTGATAAATATTCATATATGGGGTCCAGGCATTCTTATTTAAGCCATTTGGTATCAAATGGCTTAAATAAATCATCGGACTGCCTGGGGTCGAACCCGCGACGTTTGGTATATGAGGTTAGCACGCTAACCTCTACGCCATACCCGAGGGCCAATTAAAATTATTATTTTGAATAAAATTAATTAATAATTAGTTTTGTAATAATATAATTTAAAATAATAGGTATTTGTCTATTAAATGGTATTATTGACATTATTAAATTAAATACATTATAAGTAATTATTGGATATAAAAAATTAAATTTCCAAAATTGCGCATTAATTAAAATTTAAATATCAGAGAGAGATAAATCGGTATAAGCAATTTTTAATTTCTCTTTACCTCTATATATGATATGTTAATATATATTAGGAACCGACGAAACTACCTTTAGGTTTCGGTTACGGTTTCGGCCAGTTTTTGCGGCCAAAAATCATGGTTTCGGCCGTAGTTTCGGTTTCGGCCAAAAACTGGCCGAACCTTTCGGCAAGCCGAAACCAGAGTCTGAAAAAAAATGGGATGAGACTCGCATGCAAAAAAAAAAAAAGTTCTAATAATTTGCACTTGAGGAGAAAAAAAATTTAGTCTCCCTAAAAAAAGGTAAAAAAATGATTTCACGGGAGGAAAAAAAAATTCAAAAAAAAAAAAAAAAAAAAGGTAAAATGAAAAAATTTTTTATAGGAAATACAAGTTTCGGTTTCGGCCGAAACTAAAGGTTGAGCCGAATATTCGGTTTCGGTTTCGGTTGAAAATCTTGTTTCGGTCCGGACCTAATATACCGAGAGAGAAAGTATTGGGTTCATGTCAAAAATTCGATGTCGAGATTTTGATGGATATACACGTTTTGAGGTCCCCTGAGTCCAAAAAAGTGGGTCCCGCAAATTGGTCTGTGTGTGTGTGTGTGTGTGTGTGTGTGTGTGTCTGTAAAAGTCTGTCTGTCTGTGGTGTGGAACCATATATCTCATGAAGGAAATGAGCTACCGGAAGTTGAAATTTTATATTTAACTTAGGCACCTCCATGAAGAACCTCACACGAAGCTTTTGAACAAAATCGGCCAAAAGTACTAGTACTTTACTGATGCACTTTTTCAGTTTTTTTCGATTTTCTCAAAATTCCCTCCAAGGATTTTTTTAAAAATTCAAAAAATCAATTATTTTTTAGATGCTCTATAAAATGTATATTCTCATTTTGTCATGGAAATCTTCTCGAAGACCACTTTACTCTTGTACTCCATAGGAAAGATAGGAGAAATGGCTGCCATGGTAACGGAATTTAAATATTTTTCCTTTTATTAGTTAAAAATTATTACATCTTAAATTCCCATTTTTTAAAATTTATTTATTTTAATTTTAAAAAAACATATATTTCTCTCTCAATTTAAAATTATTGTTTGTTCTACTCTTTTTAAATTCCCTTTCCACTTTATCTTCATAGAAATAATGTTAATTTCCTATAGGGGGATTTGTATGTTAATTTCCGATTCAAAAAGGGGGTCCCCTTTAGAACTTTTAGGCATTTAAAATTTTTTTTTCCAATTTTATGAAATTTTGTATTTATTTACAATTCTAAATATTGTTATAAAATATCCAAATATAAAATTAAAATTTAAAAAATAACAATATTTATTTAAAAAAATAAATTTAAAAATGCAAGTTTGACCCTAAGGTGTCGGAAACTAAATACATGTCGACACAAAAAAATTCTGGTGTGACCAGCACTAGAGAGCGCAACTTTCGATTACCGAAGCGGTAAGAGAAAGTTGTGTGCTGTGCGCCAGTCACACCAGATTTTTTAATAAAACATTTGTCTCTGACAGGGCAGGGCCCCTCGGGGCTTAAATAAAAAACAGAAAAATTTGGAAGAAAAAAAAAATGTAATGTAAATTTGTTTTTGAGAGGAACGGGCCACTCGGGGCTGAAGTAAAATCGGAAAAATTTGGATTAAAAAAAAATTTAATCTAAATTTGTCTTTGAGAGGAAGGCCCGGGCCCCTTTGGGCTGAGGCATATCCAGTATTTTAATATTTTTGTGTATGGGGGTATTTAAAAATGAGTTCGCGTCCCCCTCCCCCTCCCGAAAAAATTTTTATATACGCCCCTGTAGCTCATATAAGGATACATCTGAGACAAGTTTTGCTTTTTTTTTGTTACTTATTTTTTTTTTCCCATAATCACCTTCGCACTTTGATTATGATTCTTCACAGCTGGTTATAATATCAAATCCAATCATAATGATTATGAATTTCTCAGAATAATGTTGAGTCATGAATTTGTTGGCCACATCAACTTTTTTTTTTTTTAAGAGTCAAACTTTAAACACCTCTAACCTCGTGTAAATATTCATTTCATATTTGTTTTTTTGTTATAGGCCCTCTCTATCCCTCTAATTTAATATTCATGTTAATGCTAAGATTAATTATTTAAAATGTTAATAAAAAAAATCTGGTGTGATGATCGCACGTCACACAACTTTCTCTTACCTTCGGTAATTGTAAGTTGTGTGCTTGTCACGCCAGATTTTTTGTGTCCAGATATATTTAGTTTCCGACAGTGCCGCACATTCGAGAGGTGTAAAATTTTTAATTAATGGGAAAATATTTATATTTTGTTATCATGGCAACCATTTCTCCTATTCTTCCTATGAAGTACAAGAGTAAAGTGGTCTTCAAAAGATTTCAATGGCAAAATGAGAATATACATTTTAAAGAGCATCTAGAAAATAATTTATTTTTGAATTTTAATCAAAATCGTTAGAGTGAACTTTGAGAAAATCGCAAAAAACTGAAAAAGTACATCAGTAAAGTACTAGTACTCTTTGGTCGATTTTGTTCAAAAGCTTCGTGTCACGTTCCATGGGGGTGCCTAACATAAATATAAAATTTCGTCCTTCTAGCTCAATTCCCTCATGCTTAAACAAACACCCACCCCGTGTATATCCGTCAAAATTTCGACATCAAATTTTTGACATGAATCCAATACTTTACATATATAGAGGTAAGAGAAAGTAAAATAGCATTATTTACACTCTTGATCTACAAATATGTGAGTGTGATTTAGAGTCATGGGGTTGCCTCAACTATTTAGGGTTTTCTTGCTCACAAATCGGGAAGGATTTGAGAAGGTATTAGGAGTGCTCGGCAAACAACGAACTTGGTTCCTGGCTCCTTGATTGTGTGAAGAAGAATGTACTATTCATACATAGTTTCTTATTTAACTCCGGAGTTTGAATATGACACAGGGCCGGATCTAGGGGGGGGGGGGCAGTGGGTGCACGTGCCCCGGGCGGCAGATATCAGGGGGCGGCAAATTTTGCGTCTCTAAAAAAAAGGTAAAATATTTTTTCGGACGAGAAAATTTGGTTCCGCGAAAAAAAAAAATTTCCGCAGAAAAATTTTAAGGAGGGGGGCGGCAAATTAAATTTTGCCCCCCCCTAAAAAATCTCCTAGTTCCGGCCCTGATATGACATTAAAATTTTGAAAAATAACCATAGTTTATTTCAAGCAGTCAACATTTAAAATGCAAGTCTGAAACTAAGGTGCTATCGGAAACTAAATATATCTCTACACAAAAAATCTGTTGTGCCAGCACGGTGCACAACTTTCTCTTACCGAAGGGTAAGAGAATGTTGTGTGCAGTCACACCAGATTTTTTTCGCCTGTGACGAGATGCGAACCCTCTCTACCTTTGGGTCCAGAAGCTAATGCTCTCCCTCTGACAAGGGGTCAAAAAGAATTTATCTACCACTGAATTTTTCAACACTCTACAATATAACCTCATGTAGATAGAGTCTACATGAGTTTTTGTAAAAATTCTCTATATAGATTAATAAAAAAAAAAAAAAAAAAAATTTACGAAAATTTCTCAAATAGCATAAAATTAAATTGAAATTAAATCTCACAATTGTTATTTTATAATTAAACATATTTATTTTAAATTTTCATTTTTTTATTTATTGAACACTTTAATTATAGTTGGTACTTAAATTATATTTAGTAAAAATTATAGAATCTATTTCAAAAGATGTTATCTTATTTTGGTTAAAAGGAATAACATAGATGCTTTGACCCTTGATTTAGAAAAGACAGGAAAATTTCCGGCATTGAAAACTCACCTAAATGGGGCTCTGGAGTCACACACTGCTGATCACATTCTTTTCGATGCTACGAGCTACCATCACAACAAACACCACCAAGCACCGCCCTAAACATCCGATTTGTTTTTTGTTTTTTCTCTCTCTTTTAGTGAGCACTTTAAATCAAAGCACCTGCATCAACTGCACCTGTAATATACACTAATACACTCGATGCTCGGGACGAGTTGGTCGGTCGTCGGGCTGCTTTTTCTCCTCTTACTCCTCGCCGATCCCACCAGGCAACCTCCCAGCCCCTCCCCTCACGGATCCCCCCCCACCACTTGGCGGATTCTAAAAGGGCGACTAGAGGAAAAAAAAAATATTTCTGAACCACGCATTCAAATCTTTAGAATTCGACAAAATATTAACTTTAATAACACTTCAATTTATTTATTAGCTATTTCGAAAACTTTTTTTGTATTTGTTAATTTGTCGAAATACTTATAATGAATAAAATGAAACATATCACCAAGTGTTTTTTTTTTTTTTTTATTTATTAATTAATTTTGATTAATCAAAACCAAATATGAGTGTGATGGTGGATTTTAATGCCCAAACAGTAAAAGAAAAAACTCACATAATCTATATATTATATTACTATATATAAAGCGCTAGCTTCCGTCTCTGCCGATCAGGACGCTGATTGGTTAGAGTTACAGTAAGTGGAGCGGAAGCGGGAAATTTAAAATTTAAGTTAGAAAATCATCAAGAATAAATTTGGTGCATTTGCTCGCCAAAGGCGGGCTTTACCACTGGTATATATATATTTGCGGAGTGTCCGTCTGTCCGTTACGCTCTCTTTGATCAACAAGTGTAAGAAGACATGACGTCAGAAGTCGATTCCAATGTAAAGTATTGGGTTTTAAATCTCATTATGAAAAATCGAAACTAATTAATTTTAATAAATAAATCTCTCAAATTAAAAATAATAAAAATTGATATTTAATTAAATTTTCTTTTAAATATATTTTTAATTTTTAATTAAAACCCATTTGTTAATATGTAAAAGAAAATTTGGTTTGACTGGTCGCACAGCACACAACTTTCTCTTGCCTTCAGTAATCAAAAGTTGTGTTCTGTGCTTGTCACACCAGTTTTTTGGTGTCGAAATATATTTATTTCCGACAGAACGGTACATTTGAATTTAAGATAGAAAATTTATAAACATGGGAAGATATTTATATTTTGTTACCATGGCAACCATTTCTCCTATTCTTCCTATGAAGTACAAGAGTAAAGTGGTCTTCAGAAGATTTCAATGGCAAAATGAGAATATACATTTTAAAGAGCATCTAAAAAATAATTGATTTTTGAATTTTAATCAAAATCGTTGGTGCGAATTTTGAGAAAATCGAAAAAAACTGAAAAAGTACATCAGTAAAGTACTAATATTCTTTGGCCGATTTTGATCAAAGGCTTCGTGTCACGTCCCATGGGGGTGTCTAACTTAAATATAAAATTTCTACCTCCTATCTCAATTCTTTCATGCTTTAAATTGAACGCACATACACACACACAGACCAGTGTCGCGAAAACCACTTTTTTCGATTCAGGGGACCTCAAAACGTGAAGATCCATCAAAATCTCGACATCGAATTTTTGACATGAATCCAATACTTTCTCTCTATATATATATTACATATATACATAGGTAAGAGAAAGTAAAAAACAACTGGGACCAGCAAAATTGTCTGTTAAAGCAAGGAGAAGATAGAAATTTTATCTCTAAAATATTAACATATATATATATATATATAGAGGTAAGAGAAAGTAATATAAAGAGGTAAGAGAAAGTAATATAAAGAGGTAAGAAAGTAAAAATTAATTCTCTTCTCATTAGTGACGTCACAGAATTCTTTGCTCCTTTCTTTTAGGTTAAATAAAATAAAATTGGCATCGGATAGACAGCCAGTGAATGAGATTTAGTGTATAGTAAGCGATGTTTCTCAAAGCGCAATTCCTGTGCGATGGGAGGGTTAGAGGCGGGGGGGGGAGGGAGGGAGAAGGAATGGAGGGAGGGATGACACAAAACACCTGAGAGTTTTTCCAAAGCCAGCCAGCCAGTCAGTTTGTGAAGTAGAAACAGGCGCGATGCTGTCAGGAGATTATGCGCTCGAACTGCGCAACGTCACTCACACCGGCGAGGTAAGTCCCCCCCCCTCCCTTCCCCTCTATTCTTCTTCCCCCCCCCGCACTACCGGCCACTCTCTCTCACCGGAACAAGGGAAAACTCATTAAATAACAAAAGCTTTGTAATTTAAAAAAAAAAATCTGGTGTGACTGGCGCACAGCACACAACTTTCTCTTACCTTCGGTAACCGAAAGTTGTGTACTGTGCTTGTCACCCCAGATTTTTGTGTCGACATGTATTTAGTTCCCGCAGTAGGGAATATTTGAATTCAGATGTAAAATTTATAAGTATGGGAAAATATTTATAATTTGTTACCATGGCAACCATTTCTCCTATCTTTCCTATGAAGCACAAGAGTAAAGTGTACTTCAAACAATTTTGAGGGCAAAACGAGAATATACATTTGAAAGAGCATCTAAAAAATAATTGATTTTTGAATTTTAATCAAAATCGTTAGAGCGAATTTTGAGAAAATCGAAAAAAACTGAAAAAGCACATCAGTAAAGTACTAGTACTCTTTGGCCGATTTTGATTAAAAGCTTATTTTCCGGTCCCGGGGGTGTTTAACTTATATATAAAATTTCAGCCTCATAGCTCAATTCCTTCATGCTTAAAATTGAACACACACCCACCCACACACACACCCACCCACCCACCCACCCACCCACAGACAGACCATGTCGCGAAAACCACTTTTTTGGATTCAGGGGACCTCAAAACGTGAAGATCCATCAAAATCTCGACATCGAATTTTTGACATGAATCCAATACTTTCTCTCATATATATTTACATATATACATAGGTAAGAGAAAGTAAAAATGAAAGACATATCACTTTTCTCTCTCTTTTTCTTTGGTTCAAGAAACTTGATGTTTTGGTTCAATACTTGATATAAATAATCATATGCATGTTTCTAATTTCATTTAACGAAACACACAAAGTCATCTATCGGCGTACTAACGAATTACAAAATTTTTTTTTATGTCAAAATATCTCAAGAATTAAAAAAGCCATGGGACTGAAATTTTATATTTAAGTTAGGCGCCCCTCTAGGACGTGATATAAAGCTTTTGAACAATACCAGTCAAAGAGTACTAGTACTTTACTGATGTATTTTTTTAGTTTTTTACGTTTTTCTCAAAATCTATTTTAACAATTTTGATTAAAATTCTTAAATCAATTATTTTTGAGATGCTCTTTAAAATATATATTCTTATTTTGCCCTTGAAATTGTTTTAAGCACACTTTTACTCTTGCACTTCATGGGAGACAATGGTAACAAAATATAAATATTTTTCCATGTTAATAAATTTTACATCTTGAATTCTAATATATCAGTGGAAATTAAATATATGTGGACACAAAAAATTTTACAAGCGCAGAACACAACTTTCGATTACCAAAGGTAAGAGAAAGTCGTGTGCTGTGCTACCACTCACACTAGATTTTTTTAAAACTTTTTACTTTGTTTTTTAAATAAAAAACTTCTTTTCGGTTTGAATTATTTCTATATTCTTTCTATACGCTTCGGAGACTAAACGTCACCCATCTTCAGGACATATATTATCACAACTCTTCGCACCACACTTAATAGTCAGAAAGACTTAAATAAATAAATAGCGCGCTCTTCCTGAAGATGGGTGACGTTTAGTCCCCGAAGTCGACACAAAATATTGAAATAATTGGGCTGAAAATATAGTAAATCAGCGGCTATTAAAAAAAAAACTGTGTAATTGGTAGCACCCATTCATCTTATGTCCTTCCTCTATTTTTCTATGTTTATTTATAGACACAAAAAAAATCTGGTGTGACAAGCCCAGAACACAAGATGAAAGTTAGATAGTGTACGGTCATCACACCAGATTTTTTTTTAATAATACAAAAAATTTCATTAAAGAAAAAAAAAATACTTGACTTGTTTCCAATTCAATTTATTCATTTTCTCTAAAATATAAATTTGCAAATTTGCTTTCTCTCTTAATCAGAACCGAATAGGTATTAAATTAATATTAAAAAATCTGGTGTGACTGATCGCACAGCACACAACTTTCTCTTACCTTCGGTAATCGAAAGTCGTGTACTGTGCTTGTCACACCAGATTTTTGTGTCGACATGTATTTAGTTTCCGACAGTAGGGTACAATTGAATTCAAGATGTAAAATTTATAAGTATGGGAAAATATTTATATTTTGTTACCATGGCAACCATTTCTCCTATCTTCCCTATGAAGCACAAGAGTAAAGTGGTCTTCAGAAGATTTCAATGACAAAATGAGAATATACATTTTAAAGAGCATCTAAAAAATAAATGATTTTTGAATTTTAATCAAATAGTTTGAGCGAATTTTGAGAAAATCGAAAAAAACTGAAAAACTACATCCGTAAAGTACTTGTATTCTTTGGCCGATTTTGTTCAAAAGCTTATTTTCACGTTCTAGGGGGGTGTCTAACTTAAATATAAAATCTCAACCTCCTAGCTCAATTCCTTCATGCTTAAAATTGAACACTCACAGACAGACCATGTCGCGAAAACCACTTTTTTGGATTCAGGGGACCTCAAAACGTGAAGATCCATCAAAATCTCGACATCGAATTTTTGACATGAATCCAATACTTTCTCTCTATATATATATTACATTTATACATAGGTAAGAGAAAGTAAAAATATTATAAGATATGTATGTGTTGGATACGTCATTTGTTTTATGCCAATGTCACTCACTCACACTCGCTCATTCTTTCCTTGAAATGACCAACAACTAGAGTCTATGTTTATTCTTTTCTCCAGGGGGCAATGGCCGGAAAATTGACTCTTTTTGTTCTTTTTTTTTTAAGTCTATATTATTACTAACTAGTTTAAAAAAAATAAAAATCTAGTTTACACACAACCCTTCTTTTTATCTTTCTATGAAGGACAAGAATAAAGTCAGTGGCGTCAATTTCAACTTTTTCTTGAGGGAGGGGGTGGGGGACTTTTTTTACTTTCTCTTACCTATATATATGTTAATATATGTAGAAAGAAAGTATTGGATTCATGTCAAAAATTCGATGTCGAGATTTTGATCACACCAGTGGTTCCCAACCTTTTTAGGCCCATCGCCCTTTCTGGAGGTTGTCTATCACCTATCGCCCCCCCCCTTTTCATTTTCATTGCATGATTTAAAATTTTTAACATAAAAGTACTTTATTTCAAAGTGAATCACTCAAGTTCCTCAGATAACGTTTTCTTTTCAAAGTGAAAAAATACAACACCTGCAGAAATAGTGACTGAAACGTTGCAATTTTCAAATATGAGTCGGATGGAAGCCAGGTAAGAAATCAGACAAAAATTTAATCAATCTTTATCTAATTTTTAATTTCGATTGCCGACGTTTCGGACCCAAATCGCATCCTTCCTTAGGACACTCGGAAGTTAGTAAAATTAGATAAAGATTGATTAAATTTTTGTCTCATTTCTTTCCTGGCGTAACCTTTTAAAAATCTAATAATAATTTTATTTTCATTAAGAAAATAACAAAAATGGATCTTTTTTCGGTCAATCTTTATTTAATGAAAACAAAAATGAAAAAAATTATTAATCAATTCTAGATTGGGACGTTTCAATTCTAGATTAGAATTATCTTCAGTCTATTTTATTTTTATGTCAATATTTTTTTCTTCTTCTTTCCTGACAATCCTGTAAATAGGAGATTTTTCTCTTTGATTTATTCTTTTAAATTTTAGTTAACTCTAATCATTTTTCCCCCTTTGAATACTCATCGGCCCCCGCTTATTTATCGCCCCCCCTGATATCCCAAATCGCCCACTTGGGGGCGATGGCCCCCAGGTTGGGAACCACTGATATACACGTTTTGAAATCCCCTGAATCCAAAAAAGTAGTTTAGGCAACATGGTCTGCCTGTCTGTGTATGTTCAATTTTAAGCATGAAGGAATTGAGCTACGAGGTTGAAATTTTATATTTAAGTTTTGTACCCTCCTGGACCGTGAAAATAAGCTTTTAAACAAAATCAGCCAAAGAGTATTAATACTTTACTGATGTACTTTTTCAGTTTCAAAATTCTCTCCAACGATTTTGATTAAAATTCAAAAATCAATTTTTTTTTTTTTTTTTTTTGCTCTTTCAAATGTATATTCTCGTTTTGCCCTCAAAATTGTTTGAAGCACACTTTACTCTTGTACTTCACAGGAAAGATAGGATTTGCCATGATAACAAAATATAAATATTTTTCTCTGTTTATAAATTTTATACCTTGAATTCTAGTATATCGGCGGTAACTAAATATATCTCGACACAAAAAATCTGGTGTGACAAGCACAGAACACAACTTTCGATTATCGAAGGCAAGAGGAAGTTGTCTGCTGTGCGACCAGTCACACCAGAATTTTTTTCCTTTGTTTTGTTGTAGGCTATTTGTTATTGCATTTAAATTTGTATTGTATTTGTTGGACCTAGCCACCGAGGACTGGTGCCTCTAAGCGGGTCATAATAAATTAATTTTATTTATTTAATATTTCAACGGAAACAAACAATTAGAAATGGACGTTTTCTTTTTAATTCAAATTCTTTTAATTATTATTATTTTTTATATATTCTTTTAACAGAAAAAAAAAATGATGCCAAGGATATTATATTATTTTTATTTTTTTTTTTTATTTTTTTTATTTGGTTGGTCACTCACTCACGGTTTTAAGGATTGAATAGTTATTTATTTCCCCTCAAGGGCGCAAAACAGTTTCCATAATTGTGTTTGGGCATCGAAAGAGAGAAATGCGTGACTTCCGTAGACAAAGCGTGAGAAAAGAATGCAGCAGCATTTTTGGAGTTAATGGACCAAAGACCCCAGGGGGGGGGGGAGGGGGAGGGGGACAACGAACTAACTATACGCCTATATGATTTGTATAAAATCTACTTAATAAAGAAATCGAGTTTATTTTTTTCAAAGCCTTTTTGGGATTTAAATGATGGTTTAATTATAAGAATTTTTTATTTTTCATTTGAGAGATTTAATTATTGAAATTAATTGGCTTTGATTTCGCTTAATGAGAGATAAAATCCATTGGGTTCTAAAGGGAAAATTCTGTATTTTTTGCGCCTCCCATTTTGAGAATTTGAACACAGAGATATTTCTCCTGAACTGCTTGCTTTCATTTCGCAATTTCAATCGGGAAACTGAACACTCAGCAATTATATGTTTCAAATAATCAAATTAACCTCGCCGCCAGCTCTCGGGGCTTGGTGTAGGGGTTAGCGTGCTAACCTCGTATACCAAAAGTCGCGGGTTCGGACCCCAGGCAGTCCGATGATTTTATTTAAGCCATTTGGGTACCAAGTGGCGTGTCAATTATCAGGGGGGGTTTTTTTTTGCCCCGGCAGTCCGATGATTTTATTTACCATTTGGACCATGGCGTGTCAATTATCAATGCCAATATGGGGATGGATGGCCCAGATAAAGAAGGCTGTTGAAATCCAGTGATAAGTCGAATTATTATTATTAGGAGAATTTTGTGGATTGAATCGGTCATTTCAAAAACAACAAAGTCAACAAATAGGATTTTTCATTAAATAAAAATATTTATTTAATGTAAACAAATCCTCAAGCAGCCCTCGGGGCATGGCGTAGAGGTTAGCGTGCTAACCTCGTATACCAAACGTCGCGGGTTCGGACCCCAGGCAGTCCGATGATTTTATTTAAGCCAATTGGATACCAAATGGCTTAAATAAGAAATGCCTGGACCCCATATATGTATATTTATCAATAACGGATATCGTAAAAAGTCTTATATGGCCTGAGATGCCGAAAAGACTGTGTGAGTGTGAGTGTGAATGAGAAAAAAAGTGTGTGTTTTTTTTTTTTTTTTTTTTTTTAATCCTCAAGCAGGCACTGGAATGGAATATTGGATATCGCCTCAATAGCAGGGAAGGGGTGGGTGGGGGGAGTTGGCGATTGAATGATTCGCCCCACACGACTGGCAACTTGTCAGGCCTACACACGTCTCAATCGTAAGGGCCTGACTATTTTGCCCTTACGGTTAGCCTGACAAATCAGGACGTGTGTAGGGCCCTTTAGATGATTTATTTAAAAATTAACTGTCAAATAGTTCAGCAGTCTTGCAAATGATGGCATGCTAGTCTAATAGCCGGTACACTATTAACCTATATCTGGCCTATATATTTTTATCCTTTTATAAAAGATACAAAATATATAATAACATTTAAAAGATCAATGAAAATCAACCAAATGCATTAAATTATTAGCTACCATTCTGACATCTCTTGGCAAGGGCGGATACGGAGGGGGGGGGGTAAAGGGAGAAATTACCCCCTCCCCCCGATATTTGAGTAAATATTTTATGTAAAATTTTAAAAATTAATACTTAAAAATTTGATTTGTATATATATACTGGTAAACAAGTACAGAATGCAACTTTAAATTTCCGAAATTAAGAAAATATTGTGTGCTGTGCGACCAGTCACACCAGATTCCCTCCCTCCCCTCCCTCCGAGAAACTCCTCTGGATCCGCCCTTGTCTCTTGGCAAGTTTTTGAAATAGGTGTTTTTGTTGGCTTACTTTTCAAGACACACAACGCCCTCTTATCGGGAAAAACATGCGTAACATCTACACTACTAAACCCCCAAAAAAATATTCTTTTTAAATAGCAATGATTGTTTTTGTTTGTTTTTTATAATACGCAGGTGGAGCCGACGACACGAGTCCAACGATTGATGGGCACGCGAAACACAGGGGTGATCCTGAAGGATATCTCAATGGACGTGCGTTCCGGTGAGGTGATGGCTATCCTGGGCTCCAAAAGGTGAGCGGTGTGGCTGGCATTCAAATGACGCGCACAATATATAAATGATTGGAAATTACAGGTAGCGGAAAACAAGCACTACTTGATGTAATTGCAAGGCGTGGCGTTTCCCGCATTGAACGGGGCGCCGTCACATTAAATGGCTCGCCACTCACTCGGCAACTCTTCCAACGCAATTGTTCGTATTTGACACAACGGTGTACTCTACTGCCCGGGCTCACCGTTTTTCAGACACTTTACTACAGCACCTACCTCAATATTGGCTCAAAGGTGACAAACATCTCCTTTTGAGATAACGAGATCTCTAATTCTAATTCTAATTCGTTTTAAGGTTTCCCGTTATGTAAAAAAGGCGAGAGTGAAACAAGTAATGGCGGATTTGGCGCTATCACAAGTGGCCAATAGAACAACTGAGACATTAACTTTAAGTGAATATCGAAGACTCCAAATTGGAGTGCATCTCGTCAAAGATCCAAGTAAGTAATTAAAATTAAATTTATTTACATAGTCTAAGGCTGAACACCAGGGCCGGAACTAGGAGATTTTTTTAGGGGGTGCAAAATTTAATTTGCCGCCCCCTCCTTAAAATTTTCTATACAAAATTCATATCATTTTACCTTTTTTTTTAGTAAATCTTTCTTTAATTGCCGCCCCCCTGATATCTGCCGCCCGGGGCACACGCACCCACTGCCCTCCCCCCTAGATCCGGCCCTGCTGAACACACACCAATTGAGCAAAACGTTTTGTTTTGTCCAAGAGCAAAACGTTTTGCTCATACAAAAATTCAATGACAAAACATTTTGTACAATGATGTCGAATCATGTCCAATTGTGTTTTGCCTCCTCGGTATGCGTTGACCCATAAAAAAACAGTTTTAGGCAAAAACGTTTTTGCTCAATCGGTGTGCGTTCAGCCTAAAGTGGCTGTAAAATTAAGTTACGGTAACACCAATTTCTCACCTTCCCTTTGACTTGTAAATTATAAATT
>JAKCPI010022136.1:0-18026 GCA_023213315.1 Euborellia annulipes | reverse complement strand
AACAAGACACACTTGTAAAGATTCCCATAGAAAATGCAAATTTATCGTCTACACTGGACAAGGATTCTCACAGAAAAGCGCATATTTTGCAATTGGAATCGTTACACGTGTGTCTTTTCCCCTGGGACTGGGGGATTACTTACTTACTTACTTTACTTTACGCGAATAGGCCCAAAGGACCGCGCGATGAAGAACAAATCTGCCTCCAGAGGGAACGATCCTTTGTTTTATCTCTCCAGTTTTCCCATTCTCCGATCGCAGCCAGATCGTTCCTGACTCCATCCATCCATCTCATCCTCGGTCGTCCCAGAGATCTTCTCCCCACTGGTTTGAAGTCGAATGCAACTCTTGGCCAACGCGAGTTGTCCATGCGCGCCACGTGACCAAGCCATTGTAGACGCCTGCTCTTCATAATCCCCACAATATTAGCCTCTCCGTATAGTTCCTCTGGGGGATTACTGTCTGGAAAAAATGGCATAAAAGGCCATCTCCCACTCCCGGAAGGGATATGCTCTCTCTCTCCATCTCACAAGTGCCGGACCTGGTGTAATCAATTTTTACAATAAACGTATATTTCAAATCACTACCTTTATTATTCAAATCCCAAAAAATCCCTGAGAGGGAGGCAACCTACAACACTCGAGAAAGCAACTTCCAACACTGCTTTGGGTGGTAGGAGTGACACTGCCTCTACTCACGCTTATTCTCTCTATTAAAAAGGAGTTGGAATTGTGTCAGGAAAAGGAGAAAGGCCATATTGGCTGCCTTGGTAATGAAGTTGCGGATAAGGCTGCAAAAGAAGCAGTGAATAGCACTCAATGTACCCACATTCCGGCTCATGTTAATGATGTATTATCGAAGCTGAAGGGGGTATTAGTCGAAAGTAGGGAGAATGGGAGGTTTCGTCTCGTACTAGATTCGTTGATCAATCCCAGAGTCGGAATATATAGCTTTCTAACTCCACTCTGACGTCATTATGTTCCCTTGCAGCGAAGATTCGTGATTCAATTATGAGGTTTCTAATAATGCATTTTTTTTATTTCTAGGTTGCGAACAATTATGTGGTCTTCTCGCCTTTTTCTTTTTTATTGAATTACGTTGGCCGAAGACGTTTTTTGCTCATCTCAATTGGGACCAATACTGTTATTCTTGTTACTCTTAGTATTTATAACTCTCTAGTACATAGTCAATTACAACCACATTTTCCATTTGCTTTAACATTAATTTATACTTTTATGGATTCTTTTGGTTTCGAAGTAATTCCTTTTATAATTCTGACAGAAATATTTCCATATCCTATCAGAAGAACAGGTGCAATGTTATGTTTATTTGTGCATATCTTTGTAAATTTATTTTGTATAATAATTCATTTGGTTATACATGAAAATTTAATTTTTTCGGTTTTATATTCTGTATTTTTAATTTGTGGATTTATTTTCATTTTCTTTTGTATACCAGAAACCAAAAATGTCCCTAGAGAGGATATGAAAGAAAAAATGTCTTGTCAATATAATCGAATGACTTCATCAGGAAATGATGAAGTCAATTTAGTTATGTAAAATAGGCGAATTTTAATTGAAATAAGAGAACGGGAAGAAAAACGGGATTTTGAGGAAAATGCATTTAAACACAATGAAATCTATTTATTTACTATATTTAAGGTTACTAAATCAATTATTTTGTAATAATAATAATGTAATTTATTTATTCTTTTAAAATTAAATGTATACATTTGCTGTTACATTTGTTTTTTCTACTTATTAGCCTCTGACCTCCCTCTCCATCGGTTTTGCTTATTAAAAAAAAAAAAAACCGTTTGCTCATAAGGCTGAGTCTCTCAAAAAAATATGAAAAATTAAATTCATATTTTTCATATATTTTTAATTCTATTTCGTAGATAAGAATGAGTTCTATCTTTTATTTCAAATAAACTTTCCTCTATTTTAACGTTTTAATAAAATATCTAGGGTTTGAAAGTCTTTATTGTTGTTTTCTCTAAAATTAAAATTCTAATTGACGGATTATGCTAGAAGCATGAAATTTTTTTTTAAAAGATTCTTTGAAACAATACCGAGTACACTCTTTTGTGATATTTTGAAAAAAGCTTTTAGTTTTTAAATAAATTAAGTTTGAAAAATTGGGTCAATTTTTTATTTTTTTTTTTTTTAGTCAGATTAAAAAAAAAAAACTAAAAGTATTTTTCAAAATATTACAAAAGAGTGCACTCGGTATTGTTTCAAAGAATCTTTAAAAAAAAACTTAATGCTTCTAACATAATCCGTTAAATAGAATTTTATATTTAGAGTAAAAGTAATATTTTTTTTAGAAATTTTTTATCATCTAGTGCTGCTCTCTGCGGGTTTTTCCTTTAGATTACCTGGCATTATCCTGGGGAAGGATCCCATTTGAGCAAGATGTGGCCTTTTTGTTGCAATTTCCCTTCTTAATGGCCTCTTCAATACTTCTCATTAGTAATTCGCAGTAAGAGTACGTTGCTTATCTACAACGTAATCCAGAGCTTAACAACAAAATTTCGGGTGTACTCAACAGACTATCAAAAAGGGACTTCAGGGAGTTGACTAAACGCTGGAATCAATGTATTTTGTCCGAGGGAGATTACTTTGAAGGTCTGAAATAGAATTAGAATAAAAGTAAGTAGAATTTTCTAGTAAAAAAAAAAAGTGGTGTGTGTAGTTATGTAGTTATACTTCTTTGGAGTATGAAAAAAATTCCAAATAATAAAAATGCTGTAATGATCGAAGATAAATATTAAAGTTCCTTTACTTTCGATATTAGCTCTTTGTTCCATGATTCTTTTGGTCTTCCATTCGTTCTTTTTATTTTTTATTTTCAAAGAAAGAGCGCCAGAGTGTTCTATTTTTATTTTTTAAACAAAATGCATTTTGGTCCATTTAGATAAAAAAAATATTATTAAATTATTAATTAATTTTTGGATTTAAAAATAACAACACGTTTTGTCAAATATAACTTCATCATATTGTTTTCACAAATTCTGGGACTATCTTCATCATGTCATTTTCACAAATTCTGGCGCTATCCTCATCATGTCATTTTCACAAATTCACTCTCATCAATCTCATCAAAACGCACCAAAAATAGTATAACTTCAAAAAAGGCTTTTCTTAAAATTGAACTAAATAATATCATTTTTGTTGTTAAAATTGTTAAATATTTAAGATTTAAAATAAAAGGGTGGGGCGCGCTTTGAGGATCTAAGAATTCCACCCTTCTGGAAGATACTAATTACGATTATTTGGGAATTGTAAAAGAAAAAAAAATCAATATGACAAACATCGGATGAACGTTTGATTAAAAATTATTGTGATTTAAATAAAAAAAAAAAAAAATTAGACAACTTCACATGGTGTTCCCAGGCGGTCACCCATCCAAGTACTGACCATGCCCAATGTTGCTTAACTTCGGTGATCAGACGAGAACCGGTGGATCAACATGGTTTGAAAGTTGCCATGTCTATATATTCTCAGATGATAGTCTCTTAAATAACAATCTGCGTATATAATTGCAACAATAAAAAACACAATTCGGAAATTAAAATTAAATATTTTAAGGCTATACCGGTAAAAGACTTTTCCGACTGTTTCGAGGACTGGAAAAAGTGAGTTTTATCGGAGGGTGATTACTTTGAAAGATTTTACATTTTATAAACAAATTCACCTTATTTTTTGATCACAGTGGTATGTTGTCCAAATACGTCTTTAGGTCTGTCATGTCCAGTCCAAATTTAATTTCCTCATTGTTAATTTCTCGCAGGGGGTCTTAAAAGTTTTCAAATTGTTTTGTTCAATTTATATCATGACTATCCAAATTACAGCTCCGTATGTCAACAACCCTATATAAAGTCAGCTTTTGGTCGGGTTGTAAGGGCGCTGACCAAAGTCTGCTTTTTTATGATCAGTAGGGTGACCGCAACAAAAAAAAATTTTTAATAATGCCAAATTTGTAGTTAAATTGGATAACGTTAACCCGGGCTTTATTGAGTGAAAAAATGCGATTTTCTGTAAAAATTCCCCCCCCGAATGGGGTCTCAAAGTTTTCTATGTTAAAGCCCTCATTGAAATAGACTTTTTTTGCACTATAATAATTAATTTAGTTCTAAACTCTCGAATGCGGGTTGCGCTAATATAAAGTTTACAAATACAAACCGAAATCGTCATCTAAAAAAAAAAAAGTATTTTTTTTCTTGATTAAATTAAATTTATATTTTTTTTTTGACATACTACATCATAAGTACCTCATTAATTCAAGAGTTTAAAAATATCATTGTTACGTAATGATGGGGACAAAATAATTAAAATAAGAATGATGTATTTATTTATTTTGTCTCCACTTGAATATATAATATAAAAGAGAGAAACTTTTTTATTTATTTTAAATCCCCCCCCCCCCCCCCTTTTTCACTCTCAGTTAATTGCAAGTTTAAATTTTATTATCATTTCATTATTATTTTCTCTCTCTCTCTTTATTCTCAATGTTTTTGTAAATTAAATTAAAGCTTTGTTCTCAATATAATTAGAATTTTATTTAGATATCGATTAACTTTAGTCTTTATATCTAAAAGTCGCCTTTTGTATTCGAAAATTTGTTTTAAATTAAAATATTTCGGTATTTATTAATTTATGATTATTTGAAAATTCCTACCGATTTATTTATCTGATGGGCTTTCGACACATACCTCAAACACAACCGTCCAAGTATGTATGATATTCTTACAAAAGTAGTCGAGATGGTAATTCTATTCAGGACTACATTAACAAAAACAAATGGAAATGTTAAAAAAAACTACAAAAAATTTAAAATTAAAATTAATAACGAGACAATACCACATAAACAATGTGTCAAATATCTGGGTATCAATTTCGACGAAAAACTATATTTCGAAAGCATATTGAGATTCAACTACAGAAAGCTATTGCCGCCTTCATGGCACACAAAAGACTATTCCATAGTAAACACCTGGATCCAGGAATAAAAACACTCTGCTACCAGCTCCTTATAAGACCAATTATTACATACGGATGTAGCATCTGGTACAACCAAAACGCGGCTGTAATGGAGAGGGTGAGAACCTTCGAAAGAAAAGGCCTCAGAGCTTGCCTAGGCAAATATCGTTCGGCGGAATCCGGCTATCTCCACTACATCTCAAATAAAAAAATATACGATTTGGCAAATATCAACAGGATAGATTGCTTCATGATAAGACTTATTAGAGACCATTTTTTAAATACTACAAAAATACAAGAAAATGGCCTGATACATGGAGCAATCTATCCAAACGAATTATATTTCGAAAATACACTTAAAACCGGATATATCCCCCCGAAGCATTCATCTTCCTTGATAGCAGAGGCTACATCCAAGACGAAGACAATATACCAATTATGTACCATATATACAGACAAAAAAATGATAAATCTATTAGATATGAACCACACCTCAAAGGGTCCGACCCAGACCGCAGGTGGAAGTTCAGACAATGTATCTCAAAAAAAGATGCAAAGGAGACGGTGAAGAGAAGGAAATATTTCTGGATTGAGGAATATTAGACGACGTGTTCATATACATACTTAGAAATCTCAATTATAAATAGACTAAAACAGTAAATACACCAAAGCGGAGGTGGCTAACCAAAGTGAAACAAAATTAATAGGGCCTAAGTCAATAAACAGAAAAACTTGTATATATATCTAGTATAAGCTTAGTATATAAGAGAATATATAAAGAGAATGAATGAATATATGTATAATCTCTCAAATTAAAAATAATTAAATTGTTATAGCTATAATAATTTTTTTTTCTTTAGAGAGATCGAGAATGGGGGGGTTAAGATTGGATAAATACAGACAGACGGGCACTCACATTATATGTATAGAAAAAGATTCCTTTTAGATAAGAGAGTGGTCATTTTTAATAAACCATTTTCAGTAATTGTCTGAAACGCTTTGAATAAAATAAAGAGCGCCTATATTGAAATGTTGAACATAAGAGCGCACTACTCTTATGAAAAAATTAAAGCAATTCTCAGAGGCGTACCGAAGCAGTTGGGGGCCTGGGGCGGCACTAGAAGAGGGGGCCTTATATTGAATTTTTTTTTGGGGGGGGAGTGCTCATCTTTAAATATCCCTCTCCTCCATACACAAAAAGTATTTTTAAAATACCGTATGTCCCTGAACCCCAAGGGCCCCGGGGCCTCTTAAACGGAAATTTTTATTAAATTTTTTTTTTATTTGAGCCCTCAGGGCCCCGGGGCCTCTCAAAGAGAAATTTTCATTAAATTTTTTTTTTTATTTGAGCCCTGAGGGCCCCGGGACCTCTCAAAGAGAAATTTTCATTAAATTTTGTTTTTATTTGAGCCCTGAGGGCCCCGGGGCCTCTCAAAGAGAAATTTTCATTAAATTTTGTTTTTATTTGAGCCCTGAGGGCCCCGGGGCCTCTCAAAGAGAAATTTTCATTAAATTTTGTTTTTATTTGAGCCCTGAGGGGCTCGGGGCCTCTCAAAGAGAAATTTTTATTAAATTTTCTTTTTTTTATCTAAATTTTCCCATTTTTACTTGAGCCTTGAAGGCGGCCCCGGGGCTTCTCAAAGGGAAATTTTTATTAAATTTTCTTTTTTTATCTAAATTTTCCCATTTTTACTTGAGCCCTGAGGCCCGAGTTATATTGTTATGTTTGAAAGAGAAATTTTCATTAAATTTTGTTTTTATTTGAGCCCTGAGGGCCCCGGGGCCTCTCAAAGAGAAATTTTCATTAAATTTTGTTTTTATTTGAGCCCTGAGGGCCCCGGGGCCTCTCAAAGAGAAATTTTCATTAAATTTTGTTTTTATTTGAGCCCTGAGGGCCCCGGGGCCTCTCAAAGAGAAATTTTTATTAAATTTTCTTTTTTTTATAAATTTTCCTTTTTACTTGAGCCCTGAGGCGCCCCGGGGCTTCTCAAAGGGAAATTTTTATTAAATTTTGTTTTTTTATCTATTTTCCCATTTTTACTTGAGCCCTGAGGCCCGAGTTTTTGTTTGTTTGAAAGAGAAATTTTCATTAAATTTTGTTTTTACTTGAGCCCTGAGGGGCCCGGGGCCTCTCAAAGAGAAATTTTCATTAAATTTTGTTTTTATTTGAGCCCTGAGGGCCCCGGGGCCTCTCAAAGAGAAATTTTCATTAAATTTTGTTTTTATTTGAGCCCTGAGGGGCCCGGGGCCTCTCAAAGAGAAATTTTTATTAAATTTTCTTTTTTTTATCTAAATTTTCCCATTTTTACTTGAGCCTTGAAGGCGGCCCCGGGGCTTCTCAAAGGGAAATTTTTATTAAATTTTCTTTTTTTTATCTAAATTTTCCCATTTTTACTTGAGCCCTGAGGCCCGGGTTGTTTGTCTGAAAGAGAAATTTTCATTAAATTTTGTTTTTACTTGAGCCCTGAGGGGCCCGGGGCCTCTCAAAGAGAAATTTTCATTAAATTTTGTTTTTATTTGAGCCCTGAGGGCCCCGGGGCCTCTCAAAGAGAAATTTTCATTAAATTTTGTTTTTATTTGAGCCCTGAGGGCCCCGGGGCCTCTCAAAGAGAAATTTTCATTAAATTTTGTTTTTATTTGAGCCCTGAGGGCCCCGGGGCCTCTCAAAGAGAAATTTTCATTAAATTTTGTTTTTATTTGAGCCCTGAGGGCCCCGGGGCCTCTCAAAGAGAAATTTTCATTAAATTTTGTTTTTATTTGAGCCCTGAGGGGCCCGGGGCCTCTCAAAGAGAAATTTTCATTAAATTTTGTTTTTACTTGAGCCCTGAGGCCCGAGGTGTTTGTTTGAAAGAGAAATTTTCATTAAATTTTGTTTTTACTTGAGCCCTGAGGGGCTCGGGGCCTCTCAAAGAGAAATTTTCATTAAATTTTGTTTTTATTTGAGCCCTGAGGGCCCCGGGGCCTCTCAAAGAGAAATTTTCATTAAATTTAGTTTTTATTTGAGCCCTGAGGGCCCCGGGGCCTCTCAAAGGGAAATTTTCATAAAATTTTGATTTTACTTGAGCCCTGAAGGCCCCAGGGCCTTTCAAAGAGAAATTTTCATTAAATTTGGTTTTTACTTGTGCCCCAAGGGCCCCGGGGCCTCTCAAAGAGAAATTTTCATTAAATTTTGTTTTTATTTGAGCCCTGAGGGGCTCGGGGCCTCTCAAAGAGAAATTTTCATTAAATTTTGTTTTTATTTGAGCCCTGAGGGCCCCGGGGCTTCTCAAAGAGAAATTTTCATTAAATTTTGTTTTTATTTGAGCCCTGAGGGCCCCGGGGCCTCTCAAAGAGAAATTTTCATTAAATTTAGTTTTTATTTGAGCCCTGAGGGCCCCGGGGCTTCTCAAAGGGAAATTTTCATAAAATTTTGATTTTACTTGTGCCCCAAGGGCCCCGGGGCCTCTCAAAGGAAAATTTTCATTAAATTTTGTTTTTACTTGAGCCCCAAGGGCCCCGGGGCCTTTCAAAGGGAAATTTTTATTAAATTTTCTTTTTTTTTATCTAAATTTTCCCATTTTTACTTGAGCCTTGAAGGCGGCCCCGGGGCCTCTCAAAGGGAAATTTTTATTAAATTTTCTTTTTTTTATCTAAATTTTCCCATTTTTACTTGAGCCCTGAGGGCCCCGGGGCCTCTCAAAGAGAAATTTTCATTAAATTTTTTTTTTTTATAAATATATGGGGGCCTATGCCGGCTCGGGGCCTGGGGCGGACCGCCCCCCTCGCCCCCCCTCGGTACGCCACTGTCCAATCAAAAAATGATAAAAATATTCTAAAAATACAGGCTTGCTCAGCAGAATGTGTTCTGTACAGAAAGCATGAAAACTCAATTTTGACCCCGATGAGGATTTGGTACCTTTTCATGTGTAAGGTCACATTTAAGAACTTTTGAAGAAGAATGAACGTCAAATACCTGAACAGTGGCGTCATCATTGGGGGGGGGGGGGGGGGGGGCAGGGGGCATTTGCCCCCCCCCCAAGAGGCTCTGATTTTTATAAAATTTTATATTATTCTAAATAAAATACTCCAAAATACATCTACGAGTATACAAATTGTACAAAATTAAACAATTAATTAAATTAAAAATGTTTTGGCCAAATTTGAGTACCCGTTTGTAAGTAAATTTTAAGAAAAAAAAAATGTTTGCCCCCTCCAAGAAAAATTTGCCCCCTAAGAAAAAGTTGAAATGACGCCACTGTACCTGAAGAACATTTTTACATAATTTTAATTTTTTAATAAGATCTCAAAATGTGTATTGTCTTTGTATTATCATATATAGGTAAAAGAAAGTAAAAACAGAAATGACTATATATTAAACGTATTCTTAAAAGAATCACCAATGTGGACTTATTAAATTTTCAAAAGGAATTAATTTCAAATCCATCTGCTTTTATAAAGAGAAAATGTTAAATGATAATTTTAATTGAAAGACTTTTCTTTAAAGGAAGAATATTTCTTCTTGGTTTTCCCTTGATTCGATTGGCCAAGGAGGAAGAAAAGTAAAAGAAAAGACTCAGCCACGTCTTATTTAATGGCTCAGAATCTCTGCCTTTGTCTCAGAGCTTTTCAAATTCTTTTAATTAATATTTCTCTATACTCATATTTTGTATATTATTGAGCAAACTGAGCGGCAAATAAAGAGATTTAATTAAAGAAATAATAGGTGGAGATTTTTCCATTTTGAAAGAGAAAGAGAGGGTTGTTATGTCGTTTAGATTTCCCTTTTTCCCTTTTAGCCCTCGGGCTCTTTGGCACCCCTGAAGTCGCCATTGTCATCTTATTTTCAATTTGTCTTTGAATTCCTCCCTACGAGGTGAAATCTTTGAAAATTTAAGTTAATTGTCTCCTTCTAAATGAAAACTCTTAGAATATTTTATTAACACTGTTTATAAGTTAAATCCTGCAGAAATTTCATTTCCAGAGAATGAGCAAATTTTATTTAATCAAATTATTAAACTTACTCTATAATACGTTATTAATTTATAAATACAATTTCTGTGGTTACGTACATGAACCTGATATGTTGCCTACATATTTTTGGAAAATGAGAATTGCTATTCAAGAATGTGGGGGAGGGGGGTTTAAATAATTTTAAATAAAATATTTAAGCCAGGGTCGTATCTAAGGGCCCCCCTCCCGAAATTTTTCAATGAAACTCGTATATGAACCCTGTTATTCAATGGTGTGTCAAAGACCAAAAAATTCAAAATTGAGTTAAGCATGGAATATTGTTTCAAATGCTTTAATTAATAGTATTTTTATGAAATATGTCCTAAAAAAATTTATTTTTAATGTAAAAGCATAAAATTATTTTTACAATATTTCAATGCAGGATTTTACATTTTTCAATAATGATTTATGTACTTAACATGTTGTTTCGTAATACTTAATTTGAAAAGAACAATTTTTCATTTATGCGTCAAGTGCAAGACATCGTAAACAACTATACGCTTGAGATATATTGTTGCGCTTATGCCCTAAGTATTTTCAATTATGAACACCGGCATCGCCATTGTTTTAGAGATATTTAATATAAACTCAAGAAAATATTAATTTTATTTATTTCAAATTTATATATTCAATACACTATTACTATATTCCATTTGTTGAAATTTAATACAAGTATTTCATAACCTACAAAAATTATCAATAGTTATATTATAATTCATTTTTTACTTTCTTTTAGCCTAATTCTATAATATTTTCTATGACTTTTTCTATGAACTATATATATATATATATATAATTTTCCAATTAACAATAAATTAATATCGTTTAATTGAGTTTTAACCAGTGTGATTTTAACAACCAATAAAAAGTTATTTACCAAATAATATTATATATATTTTTTTCCCTTAAATAAACAAAAATCATTTTTTTTTTTTTGAAAAATGAGAAAATTTTCTCTGAATTCGTAGACGTCAAAATTTAATTTTTTGATATTATTCCTGATAATGAAAATGAAGATGAGGATGAGGATCAGTGCGATTTCGAAAAGACAAGAAAATAAATAATCTTAGGTTAGGTTAGGTTGAAGTGGCCGTAATATTAAGTCTATTTCATTATTATAACTTTGATTTACTGTTTCCAAGCTATTTATTCAGAAATTAATTGATGAGAAAATTTTGATATCACTTTGTATTTAATTTTAAAATATTAATACTATTTAAAATTGATGAATGTGATTTTGATAAAAAGTTTCTATGCTACTAGTATTAAATATAAAGAGACTTTGAAGCATTTTTGCAAATATAATTGGACTTAGAGAATTTTTCAATCATGGGTCAAGGGACTTTGAAGCATTATTTACAAATATATATCGCACATAGAGAATTTTGTAAAAATAATTTTTTATATTTTATTTTTTTTTCTCTAAATTAGTCATATTTTTAGAGATAATTTATGAATATCTGCCATAATTACAGTATTTACTTGCACAATTGACAAAAAAAATGATATATAATCTAATAAAAACAATTTAAATCAGAAAAACTTTAATGTTGATTTTCTCAAAACTCGATATTTGGTCTTTGACACACCATTGAATAACAGGGTTCATATAGGCCTATATAAAAAAAAAAAAGGTAAAACTGAAAAATTTGGATTAAAAAAAAAATTTGTATGAAAATTCTCTGAGAGGGTCCGGGCCCCTTGGGGCTCACGATATTCGCTATTTTAAAAATTTTTTTGTGTGGGAGGAGGGAAATTTAAAAAAAGTCGCCTCCCCCCTGAAAACAAATTCTATATACGCGCCTAATATAAGCGTAAATAAAAATTATTTAAATATTTATTTAAACTTAAATAAAAAGGCATTCTCTATCAAAGGAGTATCATTTATAAATTTTATTTAAATATTTTTTCTTGTGTATGTGTGAGGGGGAGGGATCTTTAAATATTAGTCCCTCCTCTAAAAAAATATGCTTATGCCCCTGTTATAAAGTTGTGTACCGTGTAAAACGAATAATTTTGCGTAAATAAATTAGAATATCGTGTAAGGGCTTGTATGAATGAAAATAATAAAACAAAATAAAGCCTTATGTTTTATGTCATTTAATTGAATAAACGTTGGCTATTCGCTGTTTATTTAATTTTTGTGCGATTGTTTATTATACTTTACCAAGTGCACAAAAATAATCTAATGGTTCATAGTGATGAATTGTAAGATATACACAAGAGACATTTTAATTTACCGTTTCCTCTATTAATTTATATATTTTATCTGACTATGTATTGCGTTTTTAAGTCAGAATACTGAGTAAACGGTCGGCTATGTAGTGGTAACATCAATTTATTTAATTTAATGAATTGAAGACATAAAAATTCTTTTATTTTCCTCATTAAAATACTCTTAAACTTTTTTCCTCTGATAAGAGACACAAGAGCTGGCACAAATGTGTGAAACAGTTCGGCTATTTGAATAGTGTGCGTGCGATGGCATGCGTTAATTAAACCGCACATTTTACAGTTTGAAACCCTTTTGCATTCCCTTGACTTTTTATTAATCGACAAATTGACTGACTGTCTGTTCTGTGTATTTACAAGTGGAAAAAGAAGGTAAGCCACCACAAAAAAAAAGGGTCGAACAAATCTGTGGGGGAAAACTAATAATACAGAATCGTCGCGAGTCTTCAAAGGGTTAAGCTTTGCAAAGGCCTGGCAAATTAGAAATACTGACAAAAACTTTTTAAAGCGGATGATCGATCATATATTAAAGACATATTAGATCTTGATTTTCATTTTCTTATAATAAATTGGGCTATTTTTTTTCAACATATAAAAACATTATTTCTTTCGTTGTTCTATTATAGGCTTACAACATTATTTTTTTTCATTAATTTTTAATCTTCAAATATAAATTGATAGAATCTCTGTTACATGAACATATTTAATATTATTATTCAAAATAAACCTTTTATAATTTTATAAACAATCCAATTAATTTCAAAATTAAATCGTTTCAGTAAATTCGTGATTAATCAGATTTCCTAATGTTTACAGATCATTAAGCCTATTTGCACATAGAGGATCGAATAAGAGATTAAAGATAAAATAAACAAGAATATTTTGTTGTTGAAAGGGTCCTTAATGCAGCCTTAATAGGTATGGAGAGAATTTAGAATAGTACGTATTTGTTTGTTTTTTTGACCTCTTCAGTCATTTTTTAAATAAAATGGGCGCGCAGCCCCCCCCTCAGCCTGCGGCACACCCTCGCCTTTCGTAATTATTTTTTGAACGAAATTCTTTAACGCGGCTTTCGCAGGGTGAATTGGGAGAAAATGTAACGTAACAAAAATGTGTTCCCAGCGCCCGAGCGACCGCGGAGGAAGGCGAGATTAGTCGAAGACTTGGCGAGGCCACGCCCATCTTTTTCTATTTTTTATTTTTACATCTCTCAACAGAGACAAACTCCAATTAGAGAGAGACGGAGGAGACATTGGCAATGTTGGAAAATTTTCACGGCAAGAGGGATTTGAACCCGAGTTGAATAGCAACTCTAGATTCGTAATTCGTAGCTTATCCGATCAGCCACGAGCCTCCTCTTTATGAGAAGAAAATTATTATACCAATCCAATGCCTGCTTGAGGATTTTTTTACATTCATAGAATACATACATTTCTTATGAAAATTTAGTTTCGAAATTCCGACGGGAAATTGCTCATATAGAGAGTGACACACAAACGGACATTAGTAATTAAAAATATAGAAAGATAAAAGAAGAGATTGGTACCCAAAATAATTTGAATAAATTTTTGCGTTCAGTATCATGGTACGAACTTCTACTTATAAAAATTTATTATAAATAATAAATATTTTTTAATAATAAATTCGTCTATGTGATTTAATTTACAATTTTTTAATTGATTTGGTTTGTTGTTACTTGGTTCATGTTGAAAAGAAGTACGTTATTGGTTTCATCTTAAAGCCCGATATATTGCCGAATTGGCGATGCTTGTCGTCAGCTTGTAATAACATTGGCTCATGTGTCAGGGTTCTCAGGGGTGTCCCTTTTCCTCCCTTTCCAATTCGAGTGTGTAAAAAGAGTAAAAAAAAAAAAAAAAAAAAAAAAAACGCCACCATGCCTGATTCTGGTTTGTCGATAGATTTAAGCCCGTGCTTGGGATCATATTTCAGTGATTTCTGCCAGTGACCAAAGCAAGCATATGGTCAGCAAAAAAAAAAAAAAAATCAACCAAAAAGTAAGAAATAATGGCTGCAACTGCGACCCCCCGTCATTTCTTCCCCTCTGCCCTAAAGGAGCTTTTCTTTTGAATTTTTTTTCTTCTTAAGAAACTAGCGAAATAAAGACATGACTTTATATAAGAAATCCCTCTAGTACCAAAGAATTAAAACACCAATATTTTTTTTAATATAAGAATTATATCAAATATAAAAAAAAGTAATATGTCCATCAAAAGACTTTAATCAAAAAATAGAAAAATCTTGCAGTAACCTAGATACATTGTTCGTAAAAATGTCGTATTTATTTTTTAATTAAAGAATACTTTTTGGAAAAAATTACTCTTTGATTAATATATCAAGAAAAATGTTATTTTTCTAATATGTTTTAACAGCGGTACAAGATTGAAATATTATAGTTAGGTCTCTCGTGACATCTCTCTCTCTCTCTTTCTCTGTGTGTATATACATGCGCAAATCATTATTAATTAAAAAAATTTCCTTATTAATTAATAATTTTCATACCGCCCTGCTTTTATGAAAGTCATTTTAATATTTTAAGCTTCTTTGCACTTTTTTTTTAAATTAATTATTTGTTTTTTCTTTGCACTTAATTGTACGAAAAGGAATTTTCACTCGAATGACTGACTGATTGTCATGAGAAGGAGGAGGGAGTTCAGGGATGGGATTGATTAATCCGATCCGAACCAGAATTTTCGGATCTGGATCGAAATCCTTTTTTTGGGGAGGATCTTGGATCTGAATCGAGGTCCAAATTGAAAGGATTTAAGGTTTTGGATCGAAATCATTATTATCCTCTGGATTTAGGATCGGATCGCGAATTGTTTTCCAAGGAATAGCAATGCCATCCTTTTCAAATGATTACCAATCCTATAATCCTATATAAAACTTTTTACTTTTTAATAAATAACATTTTGATTGTTTAAGAATGTCTATTTTTATAATTTACTATATCTTTCATACAAACGCCTAAAAATTTGCAAATTCGACAGAACTAAATATGTCCGAATCGCGGATCTGGGATTTGCTGATCCGAACAGGAATCCTATTTCTAAATCAAATCGGAATAGCGGAATGGATTGATCTAGCTTGTCGGATTGCCGGATTGGATAGTTAATCCCCTAGCAGCACTGGAATTGGATCCCTTCTAAAGGATTTTTTTCTATCCCTGGCGGAGTTATAGATAGTAAATAGAGTAATTCCATGGTCCTAACGATAGTTAGACAAGAGGTTAGCACCGTGTGTTACCATATCAAACCACCTCGGGCTGCTACTTATACAGAATAGTCCAAATAAAATGAAAAATGAAATATGTGTTCCATTTGAATGTAATTATTTATATATTTTAATCTATTCTCCTTTTGTTTATTTAATCAAATAATATTTATCAAAGATTGTATATGGTGATTTATCATATTCGGCAAATGATCTAACGTTAGAGACGATGGGAGATAAATTTTCACTCGAATGACTGATTGAGTTGCCTTAACAAATTTCAAGGGGCTCTCTAATTAATGCAATGCTTCTTAATTGATGAATGAGCTTCCCTGACCGCTCATCTGGTCTAAGGGAAGTACGTTTATTATTAAAATAAAGATTTATTAACTCACCCCCTTGGTTACTTGCGTATAACATTTTTCCTTTTCTCAGGTCTTTCAAATTAAACGAGTTTTTTAAATTTAATTAAGAAAATCCAAAGTTTCAATTTTTTATTTTTATTTTGTCTGTTGGCCATCCCGCCAGTTCTAATATTATACAAATACATTAATACAAAAAAAAAGTTTCAATTCTTCTTATTCATTCTACAGTTTAATCTCTCAAATTTTTTAACAATAGCATATTGAAGAAGTGTTTTGGAAATCTAAATCTCATGAAATTGAATTTTGAATCATTACCCATACAAAACTATTTAATTTTACTTGAACACATACCGAGCCAACCAAACGGAAATTATTTTCTCGTTCTATATATTTCATATATAGGCCTATAGGGGAAGAGAAAGTAAAATTAACGTTCATATTATTTTTTTATATTTTCTTAAAAAAAAAAAAAGACTAGTAATAAACTAACTTATTTAAACCTTCATTGCGAATAGGATTTTAAAAACTTTATACATTTGTGGGTTATATACTTTATATAATTTATCTCTCTTTTCAGTATAATTTAAATTTAGACCTTTATATACAGTACATACATGTATGTAATGAAATTTCTTCTCGTTGATTTTTTTTCCTATCTCTTTTAACCCGTTTTGAGCTTTTACCCTTTTTTTTTCCACTCATGTATAAAAGATAAATCGCTTGTAATTTTATGAAGTAAAAACTCAAAGTCAATTTTTGTTTCGAATTTTTTTTTTTTATGTGTGTGTAGACAGTTTGCTAGAAAAGAGAGTGTGTTTGTATGAGTGAACATTAGAAAGAGCGAGAGAGAAAAAGACGGAATGTCAACTTTTGATGAAAGATATTTTATATAGAAAAAATAACTTACTTTAAAGTCTAAGTCTTTACTTAAAATAAATAAAGTTTTTTTTTTTTATTCTATAATAAATTGATTTTACCAAGGTGAGAAATTGCTTGCTCTTTTTTTAATCTACTTCTTTGATATTCCAAATTTGTTTATGTCAAATTTGACTTGTTCCTCAAAAAGGGTTGCCGATCCCTTATAAAGTATAATAATTAGGCCTGTTATTTAAATATATTTTGCTTTAAACCAGATTATAAATGTGTTATTGTATTATAAATTAATATTAATTAAAATAATAGTAGAATTTATATTTTTTTCTCTAAATAAATTATTATGCAAAACGTTGAGAGAAAATGTGAGGTAATAAACCAAAAAGTGTCCATTAATAATATCGATTGAGGGTGGTTTGTTGGCTGAGTTCGTGTGCCACGTGCCTGGATCCCTCCAGTTTCCCTTTTCTCAACTCTCTCTCCCTATTTGCGTATCAAATTATTTTTTGCTTATAATTGGCTTAAAACAGTTCTACAATTTGTATTTTATATATATATATATTTTTTTTTTTTTGAAATATAAGTTTTTTATTCTCATGAAAGTCAAGAGAGTTTTACGTTTGCGAGTTGTGCCTATGCATCAGGCGCTCGGGTCAAAGAAGACCGCATTGAGAGGCAAATTAAAGTTGAAAACAAGTCGAATTTTTTATTTCGAATTTATTAGAGGAGATGTATGCTCAATTAGATAAAAATACACATAGTTCTTTTAGTTAAAAACTAATTCAGTTGTTTGTTTCATAGAATCACAATTATAGTGCAATTCTCTCCTATAAAAATACGTTTTATGAGTAGAATTTTAGGGGTTCGAGGGGGACGACCCGATGATGATGCCTCTTCTTCCCACCCAAATGAATAAATTATAACAGCTTATATTTTTCTTCTTTTAGTATTTTTTGCGATTTCATGAAAAATAAAGGGATAAATGTTTTGAGCCTTCCCGCCTAAGCCCCCTTCTAGCGAGATTGTAATATTCACAAGCCTTGACCGGACTCGCTAAGACAATGTTTAATTAATTATTAAATATGAGATTTATATTTTCGGGTGGAACAGCGTCCTTTGATTTCCGGTAGTCGAACCCGAGATTAAAAGCCATACAAGGGAAGCCCATCCTCTAGATTGGTTAGAGATCCCGGGTTTGGAACAGGGTTCACCAGTAAATATAAATTTCTTAATTAAAAGCATACATACACAGATACATTTATATACATGAAAGAATACAGTTTGTATTATGTCTTTCAGGGGCCTAGCTAAGATAATTTTTTGTTTTTTTTCAATTCACTTATAACCTACTTCT